>CAKNYM010052989.1:526851-538824 GCA_932195095.1 Andricus curvator
GGAAGTAGAACTGGAAACAAATTTCAATTTTTTAAACACACAATAAGCAGGAAAGTGGCTATCATGAGACTACAAAAACGAAAGTAAAGGAGGCTAAGTTTAAGTACTTGTTTTAATGCGAACGGATGCATATGACACGCGCCACGATGACTACACAGACGACTGGATATTTTAAAATCTGAGATGTTACAATTTAATACCTCAAGATTATAAGAATTTAACATCTAGAGATTATATTTGGTAACATCTTCATATATTAGAAAAATATTATAGATTATACGCGCTAATATACTTTTCTATACGGTGTATTATTCTTCAATTCTATTATCCAGTTCGTATAATCCATTTTTCTCAGTGATGAAATAGAAATAGCTCATTCACTTCTTCTAAGTAATTAGCATTATGAATTTTTATAGATAATGAGATCAGCTAGCGTATACTTCAATTTTCTGTGGAAAATGACTCAATGAATTTGAAAAATATACCGCAGAGAAATGTTTATCAGAAAAATACTTAGTAATATTTAAGTAGCTAAATTAAAAAAATAACTGTGAGTGAATTTGTTTACTATACACGGGGTTTTTACATTATACGTTAACTTTTTTGTGGTAAAATAAATATATAATGATTTACATATATAAGTGTGTTGTAGTATCTGTAATGTTTAACTAAAACTAAATATATATTTCTATTTTTAGACATTATTTCAGTAGCCCATACAGAGATTTACAAAAATTTATTCAAACTATTTAACATGACATTATAAATACCCTCGGAAGCAACAAAACATCGTTGGAAAAAAAGCAAAGATTAAATTCGTAAACACATCAACACGTTTGATGTGTATATGTATAATTCAGCTTCCAGGTTCTTAATTTAAATTGTCAACAAGGATATTTAAAATAAATAACCAGCAAAATCAGACATTTTTATTTGGGTCGCTCAAACAGTGCCGATCACCCTAGAGTTCGGGATGCTGGAAATTATTTGGATAGAAAATAAAAGTAACTTAGAAGGAAAGAAGCGTATAAAATTTCATACAATAGTGATCAACGCTATTCTAAATGCAATACCTTCGGAAATATGTATGGACGTTCAAAGTTTGCTCTTCTCGTCTCTTTTTACATTCTCATCAGAAAAGGTATTAGATTTGCGTAAAATTTACCCCCCCCCCCCCCCCCCCCGTTTTTGTCAAATGTCCACGTTTTGAGACCCCCTGACCCCGAAAAACAGGTGTTTACGAATGTGTATGTATATATATGTATGTATGTGTTCATGTATGATGTATGCATGTATATGTATGTATGCCTGTGAACACGATACTTTCGGAAGAATTAACAGATTGGATTGGCATTTGGTATACTCTTTTATTGCTCTAAAATGAAAGTCAAGTTCGTTAGCCAGCCATTTTGGATAAAAACTCAACAAGTTGGAGCTTTTTCAAAATTTTTGAAACCACCTTTTTTTATCCACAGCTGTTTGTAGTATTCAAGAAGACTAACAATTTATCCTAATCACTTCCCGTGTGGAAAAATTTCGTGGCGCTGTACTATTTCTGTCCAGTGCGCCTTGAGTCGAAATTGGCGCGCCACAGGCTGACTGTCCAGTGGCTAGACTGGGATGTAACGCTCGGATCAACTAGTTTCTAGACAGATCGGCTATTTTGATAAAAAATAATTAATAATTAAATTAAATAATTATTTTTTATGCCATAAAAGTCCAATATATAGATTTTGCAGTTAATTACAAATATAAAAAAAGTGTTTGTACACAAAAAAATGAAGAAATGAGTTTCCGCAAATCTCTTGTACATACGCCGGGTGTCGAACTTCTGATGTAACTTCCTATTCTATTGTTGTAACTTTGTCCCGTCGCCTTAACACCTCGGCTATCTAAAAGTTAAATTTTTTTCTTTTTTGTCGGACATGAATTTCACTTCAATACATCCGATTATTTATTTCAATAAAACATAAACAATTTTTAAACATTAAAAATGCTTGATTTGTGAATAAATCATTGAAAAAAATAAAGTTTGTGTGATGTTACATGCGATTAGGCTACGAAATAATGATTGTTTATTATTTCAAATAATTAATACGTTAGGCTTAATTATCATTTACGGAATCAATAAATAATTAAAATAAATTAAATGAATCTTTTATAATAATATTTGATTTTCTGGAATATCATAAATATTATACATAGCATTATACATATTATAATTATTATAAATTCAATATAAATTCATTATAACTTCACTATATAATTCAATTGAAACAAAATGTTTCTAAACATTCTTCAAAAAATCGTTCTTGAAACTGCAGTTCTTGTATTAAGATTTCTATCACCTTCAACAATTATTGTTTAATATCTTAAATATGTGATAGTCTACAATTAATTATTGCTTGAGCATTTGTACAACTGTGTATTATAATTTCCTAAATCTTTTATTCAAAAATGATTATTTTCTAAATTCACCTCTGTCATTTTTGTTTAAGTCCAAACCGTGATTCTATCTAGAAACTAGCTAAAATCTGGATAATCTTTATATATTCAAACTAGACAGCAGAAAGGTTTGAATCAAACACGTAGTAAAACTAGAAAGCGCCAGTGTAGTGCTAGGCTAGTATTGCTTGAATAGACAGACTTGAGAAAAACTGTACTGGCTTTAGCATGATTCAAGACTGCCACGAAATTTGTCCACACGGGTTTTTTCGATAAAAAAAAATTATCGGAGTTATAGGATTTAAAAAAATGTTTAAAAAAGAAAATGAAAACTTTAAGCCAAACAACGCACGATATAAAAAAAGTCAGAAGGAAAAAAACGTTGCTTTTTGAACACCCAAAAATTCCATTTTGCGGTCAACCTATACAAGATACGAATAAAGATGAATAAACGAATATTGTGCATTAAAAAAAGATCTACAAATTTTTTGATAATCACTTTTGATAGGAGGCGTAGCTTTTGTATAAATTCGTAAAAAATAGCATTAAAATTGCAAAAATTAAATTTTTGGACAAACAAAACAAGCTACGAAAAACAAAAAAATAAGACAAAACTTGTTCACCCAAAAAAGAGCTACAAATTTGTCATTAATAATTTTTTTATAGGACGCGTAGTTTTTGTTTTAATCGTAAAAAATAACATTGAAGATAAAAAAAATTAAATTTTTTGGAAAACGACATAAGGTACGAAAAAAAATTAATAGACAAAAGTTTTTCACCCAAAAAGGATCTACAAATTTATTATAAACTCTTGTTACAAAAATATACTAAAAATAAAAAAATTACCTTTTTGGAAAAAGGACACAAGCTACAATAATATTTTATTTAACAAAATTTTTCGCCTAAATTATATTTACGAATTTTCTTAAAACCACTTTACGCTGAGATGCGTATTTTTAGTTTTAATCGTAAAAAATAACATTGAAAATACACAAATTAAATTTATGGAAAAACAACACAAAATGCAATAAAATGTTTGATAACAAAATTGTTTTTTTCTCATAGGATCCGCACTTTTTTTGAATTATAAAAACAAGACAATAAAAATACGTATGTTTCAATACCATTGCATATTATGAATTGTAATAATATAAATTTATTGAAATTATACATTTTTCAGGGTAGTTGATAATAAAATTTAATGCAAAATAAGAAACAAATATTAAAGTGATCATGATAAATACAATTTGTACTTTATATTGCAATATTTGAATAGGCAATCCCAGGCCGAGGTACATAAATAAATGTAATATACATTTTATAAAAAAGTGTTAAACATAATGTAGAACGGTGCACATTTTTGACCAAATCGAGTGCGAAGCACGAGATACGTGATGAGAATGTGTTCGTTAAAGCCGAAGGAGCTTTAACAGAAGAGAATTCACAATCACCAAATTACAGTTGTCGATGCTTTGAACTTTAATTTTAAAAGGTCCTAATTTTATTGTAGGATGTACTAGGTCTAGGAGCTAGCTCTTCGTGAATAACTACATACATACAACTACAGCGAAATCGAGGAAAAGGGTCAACTTCCGAGGATCATATCTTTGGACCTTTTACGGCTAGAACATCTTTTTTTTATTTACACGAAATCAGGTCGGCTTCCATTTATCTGGAGACAATTTTTAGGTGAGGTGTACAGAAATGTACAATTTTGTAGAAAAACTGAAAAGTACGATTGTTCCTCAAAAAATCGAAAAAAGTGCAAACTTTGTTAAGCCATATATCGGGACCTGTTATAGCTAGAATACTTTTGATCAAATCTCTAAGTTTTGAGACAGCTTGAGTCAGGAAAAAACAATTTTTTCGTGTGTGTCTGTTAGTCGATCTGTCTGTCTGTGCTCTGTAATCCATAGGCGCGATAAATTTCGAATAAATGATTAGATTGGATTAAGCTTTGGCACACTTTTTTAAGGCCTGAAAAGAAAGTATGAGTCCGTTTGCCAGTTATTTTTTACCAACAGTTTTGGTTTCATCCATCTAAAATGCTTTTTTAGAAGTTTTAATTTAAATTCCGGCCTAACTATGTGATATATGGAAAAATATTAAGAAAAAAATTGTTCATCCTAAAAACATTTACGGATTTTTTTCAAACCATTTTTTTACAAGATGCAGTTTTTGTTTCAAGGGTGAAAAATGTTATTGAAAATAAAAAATGTGATTTGTCAGAAAAATTATGTAAGATACGAAAAAATTGCCAGGAAAAGAATTGGAAAAACTGTGCAAGATACGAAAACAATTTTAAAACCATTTTTTTAGCTTAAAAAGATCTCCATTATACCAATTTACTTCAGGCCATTTTCGATAAGACATATAGTTTTTGTTTTGATCGTGATAGCGTTTTTTAATACATAAAAAATGCTATATGAAAAAAAAGTTAAAAAACAAATTGCTGGTTTTAATAAGACCTACAAAATTATTTTAATCTTTTTCTGATAGAAATCACGGTTTTTCTTTTAGGCATCGAAACTGCTATTAAAGAATCAAAAATTAAAATTAGCAGCCAAAAAATGCGAGGAAAATGGACAACAAAAACATATTTTTTCGGATTCAGATAAATGCACACTTTTTTGAAAGACCAAAATCCCAATATCTTAAAATTCCTAAATCACGAAAAAAAATGTGTTCGAAAAAAGCAAAATGATAACATGTTTATTTGGTTGAAAAAATATATAAATTAAGCAAAACTTGTTTTTTGAATTTATAATTTCTCATTATTTTAAAAAAATAAAAAATGAACATATAGAAAATTCGCTATTATTTTTTAACCAATAAAATATTCTTTTTAATTTAAAAAAAATTTAATCTTCAAATCCGAAAGCTGAACAGAAGATATTAACCGATTTCAAAATTATTCTTTTTAATTCTTTCACATGCCAACCCACAATTTTTTTCCCGCAGTTCAAACTATTCGACTAATTTGAGCATTTTTACTGCTCTAACGCTCGTCTGTGCTCATATAACTGGTTTTCAACATCGCTGCACTATTTCAAATAAGGCATGCTCAACACGGAGAAAAATGGAAGTGAATAATTGGGTCTTTAGTGCTGGTATTCGAGGTATCCATTACTGAACTAGCGTTGTAAAAAAAATTCGAGATTGAAAATCAGTTATTGACTCAATTGCAATCGCGGCATTAACTCCTTTAGGCAAATAAAGAGATTACAGCTTGTCGACGGTCTGACTCCCCTAGCGCACTGTACGTAGTCCAGTCCAGAATAGGAATCGTTCCTATACTCGCAACAGTAAAGAATAATCGGCCAAAAAGAATTCACAAGGGCACAGAGCGGCGGCTGTTGACGGGTCGATATAGTCACTTTTCATTTTATAAACTTACATTTATTTATATATTATACATACATATATTCAATAAATTTTAAACATTAAATTATGAACATTTATTTGCTGAAACAGAAAAAGTCGAGTTAGATGAAAAACGTAGTTACCAAAGATTGAACCCGGGTTTCGAACGCAGCAGTCAGCTCTCTCTGCAATCTGGTATTCTGGATTCTAAAGTAAGCGGTACTAAACGTCCTTATGGTATCATGCAAGCAAGCTTCGGTACGGTGCTGTCCGAAAGTTATTGAGTGCGGGACATCCAGGAATGGTTACTGGACTGCTGCAAACTAAGTCGAGTTCCCAATAGAACACTATAAACTATACTTCGATTAAGACTTCGTCCTTCCGAAAACTGAGACACGATATATAGATTTCTATTATTGATTCTAGAAAGTATAGTAATTTATTCTTTCTATTCTTTTTTGAGAAAACGCACTTTTTAGGAGCGACTAGTTTTTCATTTGTGCAAAGGTTGAAGCACTTAAATTGTAGGTGGTAACGTACGAAGTGTATACAATAACTTTAAAGTATTAAAAGATAAGGTTCTATGCAGGAGAGATACAAATTTATAATGATTAGTGTGTAGTTTCACAATCCTTCCTGTGTCTTGTGCATCTATTCCTGAAATTTGGTAATCATTAAACAATTTGTGTACTGAATATGGAACTCTTCAATCTCATTTTTCTCCGTGAAAGCCGTATAATTCTGACCAAACAAAATTCTATTGGGCTTATTTACGCAGAAAATAATGCTCTATAACATGTATAGAAACACATTTTTGCCATTTGTGTACCAAAAAGCCGCTATTGAACCTCAAATTTCAAATTTTAACATTACTGGTCACAAAAATTGACAAAAATTTGTCTTTTTCTTGACATGTATATATATATATATATATAATTTAAAAAAAAGGTTATACAACCACCGCAGGGTTCCACTGAGAGCAACTTTCATCTAAAAAATGACACCGGCTCCCAGTAGAACCGCGGTAAATCACACTTATGGCCACGTCTCACAATCGTCAGATGGGTGGTATATATATTTACGATCAAATTAGTGGAAATTTATATATATATATATATATATATATACATTTAAAATGATATTTTAGGTATCCTCAACAAAATTTGATGACAGAAGTTGAAAAAAATATAAGCCATCGTAACTAAAACCTAAAGGCATAGGTGACAGATGTCAACGAAACTTTAGTTTTTTTTCTTCACTTGGCATGTTCTGTAAACAAAAAAAGAATTGCGCGGCTACACGGAGAGAAATCTGTTGCGAGTATTGCATGGGAATGTACTATGCGGAAAGAGTAGCACGTGTGCTTTACGAAAATCGCCTCCATTCGTGCAATTCCGGTATGAGAATCTCTAGTTGGAATAACGCCGAAAAGCGATGCGAAGAAGGCCTGCACACCGATGCGCTGAACGCACCAATACTACCATACTGAAAACGCACGGAGTAGTCGGTGCGGAAAACGTACGGGTCCCGAGCGTTTTTAAGATTTTCGAACTGCGCATGCTTGCGGTTACCATAGGCGACAAGCGAACATATATATGTATACAGTCTGTACAGAATCAACCACTAACAACAACACTGAACGCGTCTACTTGTTGCCTATGGTAACCACAAGCATGCGCAGTCCGAAAATCTTAAAATCGCTCGGGACCAGTACTATTTTCGCACAGACTACTCCCTGCGTTTTCAGCATGGAAGTATTGGTGCGTTCAGCGCGTCAGTGCGCATGTCCTTTTCGCATTGGACACTTTGGTACTAAGGCAGCACGGTTACCGACCGATGATTGCAATCTTCTTTTACATTATCTGCATCGAACACTCGCTTGCGACAAGAGCAATAGCGTCCGATGCGATACTCGCAACAGATTTCTCTCCGTGTATACGCGTTATTCACTCAACCTTCAATTTTGGCGATCGATCACTTGCCGAAAAAAGTTCCGATTCCCGCCCTGTCCCGTAAACGTAGGACCTTTTTTATGCTTAAACGAAGGAGTTAAGCAAAAAAAACTAAGGGGAACTTATGTAATCGATAAAATACGTGATGGCTGAACTTATACTAGATATTTCAAATTTTATACGTTTTCACGCTCAACTTATTACATTTGTAATAAGGTAAATGCACTAGTAATCGTCACCTTAAGCCAAATTAGAAATTAAAAATGCTTATAATTGCATTTACAACGCAATTCTTATTTCCACAAAGGGCTTTACCGATTAAAGCAGATATAGAAAAACTCAATTTTGATCACTTCTCATGATATTTGATTGGAGTCAATTTTTATTCACAATAAAAATTCAAATTATGCAAATGCGTTAGTTATCGTCAGGCACGTAACCAAGTATTAAAACGAGAAAAGTATACTAATTTAATAAAAGGATATTTAAAATGACCTAAAATTACATCTTTTATCATTCGCGGCAAGAGCGAGTCTTGTTATACGAAAAATACTGGGCCATCTGACGATAACTAATGCAGTGACGATCACCAGTGCATTTACCTTACCTTTCAAATATTAATTGTAAAAAATTTAAATTTAAATTCTTCCAATTTAAATTTCTTTAATATTGTAAATAATTCAATTTCAAAGTGTTAAGTAGAAAATATATAATTTGCAATACTTAAAATATGAAATTGTTTGATATGCTCAAATTGAAATTTTTTATATTTTTTCTATTAACAATTTAAAATTCTTCAACTATGAACTTTTTAAACTTGGCAGATTTTTAATTTGTAAGCCTAAAAAGAAAGAACGAGTTCGTTAACCAGCTATTTCGGATGAAAATTCAAAAAGTGAGCACATTTTGAAAATTTTTGAGACCACTTTTTTTGAAGATTTGAAAATTCTATGTACGGTTATTAGTAGTACGCAAAATGACGAACAAAATATTCTAATGACTTATCGTGATAAAAAAAAATTACTGGAGTTATAGAATTTTCAAAATTCCAAAAAACAAACGAAAATGAACATTTTAAGCCGAAAAACGCACGATATGAAAAAAAGTCAAGAGGAGAAAAACGTTGCTTCTTGAACACCCTATAATATTTTCATAACAACTTTTTGAATTTTTTGAAAAATAAAAAATTCAAATTTAGATCGCACAAAAAATAATGAAAAATAAAAAATTCCATTTTGCTATGAAACTATGCAAGATACGAGAAAAGATCATTCCACCAAAATTGTGCACCTAAAAAAGATCTACAAATTTCTTATCATTCACTTTTTGATATGACGCATAGTTTTTGTTTTATTCGTAAAAAACAGCATTGAAAATAGAACAATCAAATTTTTAGACGAATAACACGAGCTACGAAAAAAATGACAGGAACAAAAATTGTTCATCCAAGGAAGAGGTACAAATTTGTTGTGAATCATGTTTCGATAGGATGCGTAGTTTTTGTTTTATTCGTGAAAATAACATTGACAGTAAAAAAAATCAAATTTTTGAAAAAACAATGCAAGTTACGAAAACAGATAAATGAACAAAAATTGTGCATTCAAAAAATATTTACAGACTTGTAATCAATTTTTGTTGTAAAAATATATTCAAAATGAAAAAATTAACTTTTTTGAAAAACCGCACAAGCTAAAATAAATTTTTAACTAATAAAATTTGTCGCCTAAATTATATCATTATTTTTCATTTGAAATCAAATAAAAATTTAGTAATTTGTATATAAAGAACATATAACACGAAGCACAAAGTGCGCGCTCAGTGTATTTACCAAATCGCACGCCGTAAGTGCGTTCAAATTTTTTTGTTTCTATCATACAGTGCACAGAACCGAGCGTGGAACGCAAGGTTTAAATGATTTTCAAATCAAATATCGAGCGCGAGTGTCTGGATGAGAATGTTTTCCTTAAGGTCGATAGAACCTTGAGTAAATAAAGTTCCTTTTCAGTCTCAAATAAAAACAAATTTAACAATCACTTAATATGTAGAGGTTTTGATAATTTTATAATATTTGCAAACAAACTTTTTCTTTTTATCGAAGTCGAACACGAAGTTGAAAAATCTAGAGGAACCGAGCGTAAAGCGCGATGTAGATACGCCCGAGCGCGTAGCGCGAGGTGAATACATAAATAAAACGTGTTTTCAAAAAAATTGCACTTACATGGTTAAGCCGTGACACCCTTCAGTTGTTTGTATATTTTATTTTGCATATATAATACCACTGCTTGGCACTTGACATGCAGCTATGTGACTAAATTCTTCTATGAAAGCAGACAAAGGTTCTATAGCCTTAGCTCCTAAGTATACCATGTATAATTATAAGGAAATACGCAAGCGCAATTTTTCCATAAGATCAGACCACGGAAAAATATTGAGTGATGAAAGCGACTCATTTCGCGGAAGACTATGGAATTGACTGAGAAGAATTATGCCTTTGAAAGAAAAAGTGATGTTCTTATGCCAAAATTCGCATTAAAAGTATGTCGTATAAACGCAAAACTGATAGGACTTTGGCCCATAAATTTCAATACTTCACCGGTTCAAAAAACAATAAAATTCTTTTTGAATATTCTGTGCAGTTTTTTGCTCTCATTTGTTCTCATTTCCAGTTTGCTTTTTGGTACTTTTATTTTAAGTAAGTGGAATCAAAGATTACTACTTCTTGGACCAACGAGTTTTTTGGTGATGACAGTAACAAAATATATTTTGCTTATGTGCAACTCTAAGAAAATAATAAGGTGTGTCCATTTCATGGAAGATGATTGGAACAAAATCGAAGATGAAAATCAGCTAAAACTCATGACCGAAAATGCCAGAATTGGACATTATTTGACTTTTATTTCTGCACTGTTCATGTATACGGGTGGAGTTTGGTATAATTTCGATATGATTAGACCTATTTTGCATGGCTCAGTTACTAAAGAAGCAAATGTTACTCTCAGAGTTTATCCGGCTCCGGTTTATGGAAAATTTTTCACAGATGCCTATAGTCCAATTTATGAAATTGTTTTTCTGGCACATCTCTTTAACGCATTTATTCAATATGCAACAACCATAACTTCCTTTGGTTTAGCAGCAGTTTTTTCTATGCACGCTTGTGGACAATTTGATGTTATTATACTACATTTGAATAATCTTATCAGTGGAAATAAGGGAAAACAGTATTTGGAAAATGATTTCAAAAATATTGTCAAGCGACATTTGCAGGTGTTAAGGTAAGAATCTCGGCTAACTACTTATAAAAAATACAAATTTTCACAGAGTTATCGCATTTTAATAAGTTAAATTTATATTATACAAATAGCAAGTTATATTTTTGAATCCATACCAATGAATATTTTAATTATGGTTTTGGATCATATGATTTTCGTTGTAATATGAAGAATGCATTATTTTGTTAAATTTATTTGATGAATTTGCTAATTTTCAGTTTAATTTCTCATATGGAGGACTTGCTCAGTGAAGTATGTTTCATCGAAGTTGTAGGAAATACTTTAAATTTGTGCTTGTTGGGTTATTATGCTATCACGGTACGAAGAAAATTACGGGATCCAACTAAGTTTAAATAAACGTTGAAATCTAATCATTTTAAGATGGAAATTAAAATAATCATTCGGAAGAATTTTGAAAAAAATTCGATTCTTGTGTTATGGAATACGAAGTAGAAATCTCCAGTTAGAACTTCGCATGGATATCTATCGAATTCGTTAAATTTTTTTATTTATGCACAAAATTTTATTCACATATCATAATTTTGTAGGCCTTGAAACAAGCTGATGTAGTTATAAGTTCGGTAACAAGCTTCATACTGTTGACGTCTTTTCTGTTTAACATATCGATTTACTGTTTTATTGGAGAATTACTCACCACGAAGGTAAGCATAAATAAGTTAGATTGACTAATTAATTATTTATTTTCTTTAATTATAATTTAATTTATTTCAATGTAATTAATTAAAGTTGACTTTATGTATAATAAAGGCTTCAAAAATTGGGGAATCCGCTTATAACACTGAATGGTACTTGTTTCCTAAGGAAGTGATTCTTGGCTTAATCTTCATTATCAGAGAAGCTCAGTTTCCTTCAAAACTAACTGCAGGGAAAATAATTATATTGTCGATGACCACATTTAGCACTGTGAGTACTTTTTAATTACT
>CAKNYM010052989.1:553223-611655 GCA_932195095.1 Andricus curvator
GTATGGAAGTTATTGTGATTTATATATTTTGAAAATCGGTTTTTTATAGTAAAACTTTTTACACTAACATAATTCAAAATTGAGACAAGGACTGAAAAGATTCCTTGATTCAAGGCAAATCGATTGATCTATAATATTAATACACTTTATTGAAGATTAAGGAAGTTATGCTCATTTATAATATTTGAGTCATCTGCTCCAAACAGAAAAACTTTTTGCATTGACATAATTCAAAGTTGACGCATGAATAGAAAAGACTTGTTGATCCTAAGTTTTCAAATAGGGTAATTCTGACAATCTTTGTAAAGAAGTCATAAATCTGGGAAAGGGATAGGGCGCCACAGAACTTTTCCCATCCCTTTTCCAGCTCGAAAAATTATCATTTCGAATACAAAATTTCATTTGTCTGATTTGTCTTTGTGTTAAATATTTTTACATTCTCATTCTAATGAGAAGGTATTGGTTTTATGTAAAATTTGACATAGTCGGTTTTCATCAAATCTCCACGTTTTGAGACCTCCTGAGTCAGAAAAAACGATTTTTACTAAGGTGTCTGTCTGTCTGTAGTCTGTCTGTCTGTCTGTAGCCACGATAACTTTCGAAAAAATGATCAGATTTGATTAAGCTTTGGCACACTTTTTTTTGGCCTAAAAAGAAAGAACGAGTTCGTTAACCAGCTATTTTGGATAAAAATTCAAAAAGTGAGCACAATTTGAAAATTTTTGAGACCACTTTTTTTGAAGATTTGAAAACTCTATGTACGGTTATTAGTAGTACGCAAAATGACGAACCAAATATCCTAATGACTTTTCGTGATAAAAAAAAAATTACTGGAGTTATAGGATTTTCAAAATTCCAAAAAACAAACGAAAATGAACATTTTAGACCGAAAAACGCACTATATGAAAAAAAGTCAGGAGGAGAAAAACGTTGCTTTTTGAACACCCTATAATATTTTCATAACAGTTTTTTGAATTTTTCAAAAAATAAAAAATTCAAATTTTGATCGGACAAAAAATAATGAAAAATCAAAAATTCCATTTTGCTGTCAAACTATGCAAGATACGAGAAAAGATCATTCCACCAAAATTGTGCACCTAAAAAAGATCTACAAATTTCTAATGACTCACTTTTTGATATGACGCGTAGTTTTTGTTTTATTCGCAAAAAACAGCATTGAAAATAGAAAAATCAAATTTGTAGACGAATAACAGGAGCTACGAAAAAAATGACATAAACAAAATTTGTTCATCCAAGAAGAAGGTACAAATTTGTTGTGAATCATGTTTCGATAGGATGCGTAGTTTTTGTTTTATTCGTGAAAATAACATTGACAGTAAAAAAATCAAATTTTTGAAAAAACAATGCAAGGTACGAAAACAGATAAATGAACAAAAATTGTGCATTAAAAAAAGGTTTACAAACTTGTAATCAATTTTTGTTCTAAGAATATATTCAAAATGAAAAAATTAACTTTTTTGAAAAACGGCACAAGCTAAAATAAAATTTTAACTCATAAAATTTGTCGCCTAAATTATATCATTATTTTTCATTTGAAATCAAATACAAATTTAGTAATTTGTATATGAAGAACATATAACACGAAGCACAAAGTGCGCGCTCAGTGTATTTACCAAATCGCGCGTCGTAAGTGCGCTCAAACTTTTTTGTTTCTATCGAGCGCGAAGCGCGAGTGTCTGGATGAGAATGTGTTCCTTAAGGTCGATAGAACCTTGAGTACATAAAGTTCCTTTTCAGTCTAAAATAAAAAAAATTTAACAATCACTTAATATGTAGAGGTTTTGATAATTTCATAAGATTTGCAAACAAACTTTTTCTTTTCATCGAAGTCGAACACGAAGTTCAGAAATCTAGAGGAGCCGAGCGTAAAGCGCGATGTAAATACGCCCGAGCGCGTAGCGCGAGGTGAATATATAATCGAGCGCGAAGCGCGATATAAATATATGATCGAGCGCGAAGCGCGAGATACAACAGTCGCGCGCCCTAGGCGCGCTCAAACTTGCGAGCGAAGCGAGCCGCGCGCAATGAGATTTTTTTTGTATTATTTTGAAGTTTTGCATTTTTTGTACATTTCTATTTTTAAATTGATCAAAATGAAGACTTTGGTTTGTCTGTTATTGGAGAAAAGAACTAATGCTTCCTCTATGAGGAAGTAAATACATTTGCTAACGGGAAGCAAAGTGCTCGTGAAATGAGCACCATATAATTATAAATACAAACAAAGTGGAAACACTCGAGATCGAATTCACAGCTAGTTTAAAATACTATAGTTAACAGCAGTTGAAATTTTGTACTCAAGTAATCGATAATATCTTTTACAATCTGAATGATACTTGAAATAATGTTTAAAGGTTTTTGAAACGAGTTTTCAAAACAAATTGGCGTTCGGATTTGTGCACAATTTCAGGAATATTTCTTCCGTTAAAGAAATATGTGAAATAAAAAAATAAAATACTTCCCACTTATGTAGCGAGAGGAATAATACTTTTTATCTTTATTGTTATTATTGTTAACTTTATTCTTAGAATAATAATAATTATAGGCTTGAAAGGGCCGACAATCGTTTATTTTGCTTCATAGGGAGGCAATTAGGCAAGCTAATGTTAAAACTTAATTTATCTCTGTGACAAGATTGCTGCATAACGAATTAGCTTGCATACCCGACATGCATTGATATTCTTGTTAAATTTATTTGTATTTTATAAGTTTTTCCTGCAATAAAGGGTGCATGCCCGTGGAAGTCTCAATTAATAAATAAAAAATATTGAGTAAAAAACATACAATCTTACGTAAGAAATCGGGGGGGGGGGGGGGGTCAAAAAATCCTTACGCATCCTGACAATAGGGGACAGGGGGTCTAAAATTAAAAAAATCATCCCTACATAATTGATGGACGTTCCCTTGGTGCTTTCGCCACATACTTTCAATGCTTACGCCTGCAGTAAAGAATTTTTTCGAGAACTCTGAGAATCTTTGCTTTTGCCAGGAATTAACGACTGTAAGATAGTGGTTCACAGGGGGGTCGAAAATAACTTAGCCCGTGAAGATTAACGGGAGGAAAAGAGGGGAAAATGGGGAATTGTAAGAGAGAAGAGAGAGTAAGATGAGATGTATTTTTGTGGAGGAGGAAGGTGGTCGTTCGAGCTTTTCGGGCTTTTGCTTTTGAGTTCAGTGTGTTCCACCTTCCGGAGGACGTGAGCTTACACGTTTAGCTTTAAGGTAAGTAATCGGACGAATTTTACGTCTCTTGTGACAAAAAAGGATTGCAAGGAGGTGCATCGCTACCCTCTCTGTTGGACTCAGGGGAGGAAAAGGGGGAGTCGAAACTCGCTGCCTTGGCATCGCGACGCTCAATTACCGTCAGCACTACCTGTCAACTTTGAGTCTTGTTCTTCTTCTACATCTTCTTCTCTTTTTTATCTTACAATGTTGCTAAATGTTCACGCTTTGTTATTGTCCTCTCGCATATAATAAAACGTTTCCACTTCACTCAGAATTATATACTTTGAGTCAATGTTAAAGAAATATATGTGAATTCAACAAATGATTGTTTATGCTACTAAAATATTTAATTTATTTCAATAAATTAAACTATATTTATGAGAATTTTTTTTTATCTAAGAAACACTTTTCTGAGTGATTTGCAGATATGATGACTTATTAATTTGCTTCGCGATTTCAAATAATTCAAAACTTTATTTTTATTGTGGTTATTACTATGTGTGGTACATTTTTAATTGATATTTTAATAAATAATATTAAAGTATATAAAATTATGTTTTACTGTATATTTTGAAGTTAGCGTAAGTAGCTTTTTGATTTTCGCAATGTTGCTTATTTTTGTGTCTCAGCTGATAATTAAGATTGTATGTCACCTGTCATCGTTATTTATTGCAATTTCAATTACATGCCATTATTTATTTTTGTCATTTACTACTTGTTGCATACATTCATTCTTTGCTGACACTATTATACTAGAAAATAAACGATTTTTATGAGGTGCTGAAATATTTCTGAATGACAATGCTAATTGTTAACAATGAATAAATTTCCCACCTATTATTTTTAGAAAAAAAAAACATAATGAAATACCTATTGTGTAAGAATAACTGTATGAAATGCAGGACAACTTTTGAAAAATGTCGAAATAAACAGTATGAAATAAAGAAATTTTTTTTATTTAATGAAGTCAATTCTGTCATTTTTAACAATTCTATGGAAATTTTTAAGAAATAAAAATGTTTTCTGGACATAATAATGCCTTGCCTTTTTTTAAATTATTTCTTGATTAAACAATCTATTATCTTCTTTAAAAAATAGTGAAGAGAAAAAAATGGGGAAAAAATTTCTTAGAACCTTTTTTGCTTGCAGACATTTTTTTCAAAATTATGGTACTTGATTTTTAACAATGCTACACAGAATTCGTAAAAAATTGACATCTAATAAAGATCAACCTTGTGGGAGTAGATAGGTTTGAATTTTTGATTACCTAATTATAATTTACATAAAATAAAAACATTTTATTTAAATATGATGATGTTCTTAATCCTTCCTTTGAATAATCGTATTTTTATTCCACGAATACAATTTTATATTGAAAATTATTTTCTAGTCATTTTTGTGTTAAAATATTATTTGTAAGCTAGCTTTGAAAAATGTGTTGAATATTTCAAAGAAAGTGAAGATCAAATATTAAAAATGAGATAAACAACAGAATTTAAAAATGTTCATATTTGACTTTTAAAAAATGTATTCTTAACAGTATGTGGATTTGATTCCTTATTCTCATCAATTTTTTCCACTTAAATATTAACTGAATGAATAGAAGCCAATGAGAAAATCTGACTATTTTTGGTTGAAAATTCAACTATTTTCATATAAATATCAACTATTTGGTCGAAATTTAACTCTTTTTGTTAAAAATTTATATTTTTGGATTGAAAATTCAAATATTATGTGGAAAATTCCTCTCTTTGGCTTGAAAGTTCAACAATTTGGCTTAAACTTTTTTTCCTTCTACACTAAAAATTCTTTTTTGTTTGAAAAATCAACTATTTTGTTGAAAATGCGTCCTTTTTTGATGAATTCAACTATTTTCCATTTAAAACTAAAATCTTTTTTTGAAATATCAAATATTACATTTTCCGTTTAGAATTAACCTTTCAGGGTTGAAAATTGTATTATATGGTTGAAGATTCATAATTTTAGTTGAAAATTCATCTCTGGTTGAAAATTTAACTATTTTGTTCAGAAATCGTCTTTTTGACTTGAAAATTCAACAATTTGTTTGCATTTTTTTTTCTTTCTTGACTGAAAAAACTTTTTTGATTGAAATTAGAGGGTGGCCGTTTTAATCAAAGAAAAAAATTCCCGGATTTTTCCCGGTTCGCAAACATTTTTCACGGTCAATGAAATTAAAAAACTCGAACACTAAATTTAAAAAATCAATCATTGAATTTAAAAAAATTTTAATTATATCATTTCAAGCAATTTTAAGCTAGAAATATTTGAAATTGAAAAGTTAAAATCCTTAAAATGCTTCAAATTTTTATTTCAAAATCTTCAAAAATCTACATGTTGTTTTACATTTTTTCATATTTCAAATTATTTGTGAATTTTTTTCAGAAGTTCTAAACAACTTTTAAAATGA
This sequence comes from Andricus curvator, assembly GCA_932195095.1. Taxonomy (NCBI): domain Eukaryota; kingdom Metazoa; phylum Arthropoda; class Insecta; order Hymenoptera; family Cynipidae; genus Andricus; species Andricus curvator. The sequence goes on from CAKNYM010052989.1 coordinate 558,895, forward strand.
TTCGAATTTTTCCCAAAATTTGTTTTAAAATCCTGCCGAATAAAAAAAATCCTTAAAATCTTCCAGATTCATTTTGGACAATTTTGTAAATCTTTCTAAATGTTTTTAAATATTCTCTTGAAATTAATTTTTCAAAATAAAATATCATTTTTAATTCTCCTAGGAATCTTCAGGAAATGTTTTTTATTCTTTTAAAGCCTTTCACAATTCTTAAAAAACTTCTAAATTTTTTGTTCGAAATCTGCAAAAATCTATATTTTGTTTTAAATTAGGCCGTGGGCTATTTGCACCGAAATTTCGGTACGAATAGCCGGATTTTTTGGTACTCGTAGACAGTTCGCTTAAATTATTTGAAATAATTTCAAATTTTTAAATAATTTTGAATTTTTTTAAAACTTCTAAAAGTCTCTTCGACTTACTCGATTTTTTTCTAAGAATAATAGGTGTTCAATTGTTATTTATACATCAAAATTCAACAATTAGACTTACTGATTAAGTTTTTTACATTCTCATTAGAGAAGGTAATAGATTATGTAAAATTTGAGCCCCCCCCCCCCCCGTTTATGTCAAATGTCCACGTTCTGAGACCTCCTGAACCCGAAAAACAGGTTTTTACAAATGTACATGTATGTATGTCTGTCTGTCTGGCTGTATGTATGTATGTCTCTATGTCTGGCTTTGAGCACGATAACTTTCGAAAGAATTGACAGATGGGGATTGAGCTTTGGTATACTCTTCAAGTATCTCAAAAATAAGGGCAAGTTCATAAGCCAGCCATTCTGGCTGAAAATTAAAAAAGTGAGCGCATTTTCAAAATTTTTGAGGCCACTTTTTTTCAAGATTTAAAAATTCTATGTACGGTTATTAGTAGTACTCAAAAGTACGAACAATTTATGCTTATGACTTTTTTTGATAACAAAAATTACCGGAGTTATAGCAATTAAAAAATTCCAAAAAACAAGCGAAAATGAACATTTTAAGCCAAATGACGCACGATATGAAAAAATTTCAGGAGAAAAAAATGTTGCATTTTGACAACCCTACAAGATTATCACAACAACTTTTTGAATTTTCTTGAAAAATCGAAAATTTAAATTTTGACCGAACACAAAAAAATAAAAAATTCCATTTTGCCGGTCAAACTATGCAAGATACGAGAAAAGTGCATCAACCAAAATTGTGGATCTAAAAAAGATCTACAAATTTGTTATAAATCACTTTTCTACAGCACACGTAGTTTTTGTTTTATTCTTAAAAAACAACATTAAAAATAAAAAAATAAAATTTTTGGACAAACGACACAAGCTGCGAAAAAAATAATAAAACAAAAGTTGTTCATCCAAAACAGAGTTACAAATTTGTTATTAATTATTTTTTAATAGGATGCGTAGCTTTTGTTTTATTTGTGAAAAACATTTAAAAATATATATATATAATTTTTAGACAAACGACACACGGTATGAAAAAAATGAATAAAAAGTTGCTCTTCCAAAAAAGAGTGAAAACTCATCCAAATTTTTCATCAATAATTTTTGGATAGGACGCGTAATTTTTGTTTTAAACGTAAAAAATAACATTAAACATAATTAGTCACACTTCAGTAGAATCGCATAATAGTCACACTGTGTCCTAATGAGTTACAAAAATCTAAGAAATTTGCTAGGTATTATTTAAGGATTGCAATAGATGATCTTTTAGTTTTTTTTAACCAAAATTAATTGCTTAAATATTTAAACAAAATCGGTGAAGTTAAGGTAACGAGTTCCTCTACGAGGAGCTCGAAAATTTTTTGGGGTGAATTTCACCCTGCGTCACTAATTAGGGTTAAAAATAACAAAATTTAATTTTTTGAAAAACGACACAAGGTACGAAAAAAAATTAAAACACAAAAGTTGTTCACCCAAAAAGGATCTACAAATTTGTTATTAGTAATTTTTAGATAAGACGAGTAGATTTTCTTTTAATCGTAAAAAATAGATCAAAAATAAAACAATTAAATTGCTGAAAAAACGACACAAAAGACGAAAAAAATTAAAAGACAAAAGTTGTTCAACCAAAAAATATCTACAAATTTGTTATAAAAATATACTAAAAATAAAAAAATTAAATTTTTGGAAAAATGACACAAGCTACAATAACATTTTATTTAACCAAATTTTTCGCCTAAATTATATCTACAAATTTTCTCAAACCCACTTTACGCTAGGATGCGTTTTTTAGTTTAAAATGTAAAAAATAACATTGAAAATAAACAAATCAAATTTATAGAAAAACGTCACAAGTTGCAATAAAATATTTAATAATGCATATTATGAATTGTAATAATATAAATTTATTGAAATGATATATTCTTCAGGGTAGCTGAGAATTAAAATTGGTGTAAAACAAGGAACAAATATTAAAGCAATCATGAAAAATGAAATTTGTACTTTATTTTGCAATATCTGAATAAGCAATCCCAGGCCGAGATACAGAAATAAATATAATATACATTTGATATAAAAGTGTTGAACATAATGAAAAAAAGTTCACATGTTGGACAAAATCGAGTCCGAAGCACGAGATACGTGATGAGAATTTTCGTTAAAGCCGAAGGAGCTTTAACAAAAGAGAATTCACAATTACCAAAATTACAGTTGTCGATGCTTTAACCTTCAATTTTAAAAGGCCTGTACACAAATGTGGGGAAAATACAAAGACAGAGTGCGAAGCGCGAGGACCAACAGTCGCGCGCCCTAGGTGCGCTCAAACTTGCGAGCGCAACGTTCAAAATTCAGCTTTTTTTGTTTTTAGTTTTGAATATTTGATTTATAATTACTGATTTTAAATGAAGAGTCAGACATTTCTAAATCTTAAGTAATTGTTCTTTGTCCCAATTAAAAAATTTCAAATTGAATGGTTTAAATTTAAAAATGGAACATTTTAGACTGAAACAATATTTGAAATTTAATGAAAGCCTTTAATTATGAATATATTATTTTGAACTCATTTTAAAATTGAAAATAGTTTATAAAGTTTCAATCGGGCGTTTACATTTGTTTAACTAATAAAACTTTCCAATTGAAACAGTTTAATTTTTAACGTTAAAATCTGGAAATTCTAAAATTGTGAACTGATTCCGAATCCTCTTGTAAAATCAATTAATATTTACTTTTTAATCCTGAAAGTACAGTTCAATTTTTAAAATAATTAATTAATTTATATTCACAGTTGATCAACAAAAAATATTTTTTATGCAAAATCTTCGATTTCAAATGCTTCTAATTTTTAAGTGTTTAAGTCTTTAAAACTGCATTTTTAAATTCTTTTAATTAAAATGTAGGCTTCAAAATTAAAATATAAAATGGAAAATTTTTAAAGTAAAGGATTTTCGAATTACGCATTCTAAACTGAATGATATCATAATTGAAAAAGATGACAATTGAACTAATTATTTAAAAAACGGTTGAAATCAAAGTTGGACAGATTTTTTTTCTAAAAATTTGTAAAATTTCCGGTCCAAAAATGAATTCACTGTCATTTCCCGGTTATTCCCCGTCCATAAAATTCGCAGTCATTTCCCGGTTTCCCGGTCCAGAGTCAACCCTGAATTCGTATGTTTTGGAGGAATTCAGCTACTTTTAATATAAAATAAAAATTGTTTAAGAATTGATTAGAACATTTTTTTCTTCTAAATGTTGGTGCCTGATTGTTAGCACTGCTACAAAGAATTGGTAAAAAAAAGGTATCTAATAAAGATAAAACTTGATGGAGTAGATAGGTTTGAATTTTTAATTACCTAATTATAAAATAAATAATCACAAAATAAAAACATTTTATTTAAATATGATAATGTACTTAATCCTTACTTTGAACAATCATATTTTTATTTCACGATTAGAATTTTATAATTGGAAGCCCAAAAAATAGCTAATACTAAAAAACAATTAATTCTGGATCATTTATGAAAGGAAATACCCTATTTCTCATTTTGATACAGTTCATGCAAATACCAATCAATTTTTAATAATTTTACCAAAATTATAAATAAAACAATTTTTGGATTAAATAAATTTGCTCTAATTTTTATCTCGTTAAGAATCCAATTTCACGTAACCCAATATGACTTTTGAAAACTAGGAATGAGTGGGAGAGAGAGACGAAGATCTTACGCGCGATGTAGATATATTCGGAGGAATTTGGTAGCAAAAATAACCTGGACCACTGGACCAGTCGCTGCGGCTCACAGAAATGCTGTTAGAATATGTATAATTGTCATATTTTCCGAAATGTGGAAACTTTCACTTTGACCTACTCTTGAGGAAAAAAGGCCATGTCTAGGGGCGCCGAAATTCGGTGCGCGTAGCATGGGAAAATAGAAAGGTGGACTATAGGGGTGCTAAAAAAAAAGAAAGTCCGAATCTCAACTTGCATTTTCGATTATTTCATTAATTTTGGGTTAAAAACGAACCACGTGGAAGGAGAAACAAATCGGATAATATTTAGCGGTGACTTATCGCTTATTATTATTGTTTACTGACAGGTCTTTAGTATATATTTAAATTAATTTTAGGTTCTTAAAAAACAATTCACATAAACATGTAACATTACTATTTTTTTTGAAAAATTGGTTATGATGGATGCTTCTTTATAACAATTTTTTTTTGCATTATAAAAAAACTCTGGTCCAAAAATACCCTTTTTAATTAGTCGCATATTTTATATTCTGTGTAATTTTGCGTTATGATCTACCTTTTTCGAGAAGAATTTATTTTTCTGTAAAAACGCAAAAATTTGCGATGAGCGACCACTAAATATAATCATATTTAGTTCTCCTTCGACCTGGTTCATTTTTAACCCGAAAGAAACAAAAAAATCGAAAATGCAAGTTGAGATTCAGACTTCTTTTTTTTAACACCCCTAATGGACTAGATTCATCGAAATTTGGTGAGCGTAGCATAAATATTTTTGGTGGCCTGAGACAATTAAAAAAAGTGTATTAAGGCAAAATCAATTTTTTTTAAATCACAAACATATCTGAAATTATAAAGATGCCCCCCTTCTCCATACTAATTTTTATTTTAAAAAGAAAAATATTTCTCTCTTGAATTTGGCACAACCATCACTTTCTGCGTCATTGTCAACGAGTCTTTTGTGAAAAATAATAGAGGATGTTTTTTAATAGCTTCAGATGACATTGATGTAGTAAAAAACAAGTTGTTTAAGAAGTGCTAGAAAATTGGGAATTTTTATGAGAAAACTGTCTGAGACGATGAAATTATAGAGTGGCGTTTTTTCCGCGAAATTTGCGAATTATTATTACCTCGTTTTCTAATATTAGAATTTGGATGCTGTTCCTATATATTATTTTTTTCTTACTTCTAACATATAATCAAATTAAACCAAAAGATCACTGAACTTTCGAGAAAGTTATTTTAACACTTTTACTATCATTACCTGACGATGTGTGAATTTCAAGTTTTCATATTAAAAGATATTTTGTCTTACACACCACACGCTCTCATTTTCTTGGCACAATATTTGTAATAAATAGGATTTTACACGGATCGTGACGTACAAAGACTACTCTCACTTAACATAATCGTGATATTATTCCGCAAAATTGTGTCAAGAAAATTTCTAGATCATACATCATAATGACTGAAAAAATATAATAATGTATGTAATAAGACTTGATTAATTCGAATGGCTTCAATTGTATTTGATATTATTTCTAACAATGTTGCTATTGTTGCTGCTTATTGCTTAAATAATTTTAAACGCTTAGTTAACATTCTACGCAGTTATATTAAATGTTAAATATATGTTAAATATATCAGAGATCACAGCGGTTCAGTAGTTAAATTGTATGTAAAAAAGGGGCATATAAATAGATTTCATTTCTTATTAAAAACTTTTTATATCATATGGGATCTCATGAATACTGAAAGAAAGCACTTTCTACTGATAAAAATACATTAGAAAAAGATTCAAGAACTAAATTATCAGATCCCAATAAGAAAATCCAACTATTTATGGTTCAAAGTTCATTCTCTTTGTTTGAAAAGTCTAAGATTATATTTTTGATAGACAATTGATTTTTTTTATTTACAATTATATTATTTCATTGAAAAATTTATTATTTGGTTGAAAGTTTAATTATTTTGTTGAAAATTTAACAATTTTGTTAAAAAGTCATTCTTTTTGGTAGAAAATTCAACTTTTTGTTTGTAAATAAACTTTTTTGTTAAAAATTGAAATTTTTTGGTTGAAAATCCAACTGCTTTAAAGAAAATTTTTCCTTTTGGCTCGAAAACTCAAAAAATTGGTTGAAAGTTTCTTTTCTCTCTTGAATCAAAATTGCTGAAAAATCAACAATTTTGATACAAATCCATCCTTTTCGATTGAAATTAAACTGGTTTGTAGAAAATTTGTCTTTTTAGTTTCAAAATTCATTATTTTGGTTAATGATTCATCATGTTAGTTTAAAATTCATCTCTGGTTGAAAATGTAACTATTTTGTTGAAAATTCGTCTTTTTGGTTTTAAAATTCAACTATTTTGGTAGGAAATTCAACTATTCAGTCGAATATAAATTTTGTTGTTGAAAATTCGTCTTCTTGGCTTAAAAATGCAATAATTTTGTTAAAAAGTCATCATTTTTTGTAGAAAAATCAACCATTTTCGTAGAAAACTCAACAAATTGGTTGCAAGTTTTTTCTTTCTTGACTGAAAAGTCCGTTTTGAATGAAAAATCAACTTTCATGTTGAAAATTCTTCTTCTGAGCCTGACAATTCAACAATTTGGTTGAAATTTTGTTTCACTCTCTACTGAAAAATCTTTTTCGGTTGAAAAAATCAACTATTTGGTTGAATCTTTTTTTTTGGATGAGTTCAACTATTCTTTATTTAGAATTTAAATCTTTTTGGATGAAATATCACTTTTTCCCTTTAATTCATCTTTTATGGTTGAGAATTTTATTAATTTGTTAAAAATTTAATTATTTTGTTGAAAAATCAACAATATTGTTAGAAATTCATCCTTTTCGTTTGAGATTCAACGGTTTTGTAGAAAATTTGTCTTTTTAGTTTCAAAATTAATTATTTTGGTTCATGATTCATCATGTTAGTTTAAAATTCATCTCTGGTTGAAAATGTAACTATTTTGTTGAAAATTAGTCTTTTTGGATTTAAAATTCAACTATTTTGGTAGGAAATTTAACCATTGATTCGAAAATAAATTTTGTTGAAAATTCGTCTTCTTGGCTTGAAAATGCAATAATTTTGTTAAAAAGTCATCATTTTTTATAGAAAATTCAACAAATTGGTTGCAATTTTTTTTCTTGACTGAAAAGTCCGTTTTGAATGAAAAATCAACTTTCATGTTGAAAATTCTTCTTCTGAGCCTGACAATTCAACAATTCGGTTGAAATTTTGTTTCGCTCTTTACTGAAAAATCTTCTTCGGTTGAAAAAATCAACTATTTGGTTGAAAATTCGTCTTTTATGGATGAGTTTAACTATTCTTTATTTAAAATTTAAATCTTTTTTGGATGAAATATCACTTTCTTCCTTGATAATTCATCTTTTATGGTTGAGAATTTTATTAATTTGTTGAAAATTTAATTATTTTGTTGAAAAATCAACAATATTTGTTAGAAATTCATCCTTTTCGATTGAAATTAAACTGTTTTGTAGAAAATTTGTCTTTTTGGCTTGAAAATTCATTTTTTTGTTGTTAGAAGATGCAAGATGTTAGGTCGAAAATTCATCTCTGATTGAAAATGTAACAATTTCGTTAACAATTCTTCTTTTTCTGTTGAAAACTCAACTACTTGGTTAAAAGTTGAACTACCTTGTTAAACATTTATTTTTTTGGTTGAAGATTCATAATTTTAGTTGAGAATTCTTCTTTTTGGTAGAAAGTTGGAGATAAAATAATTTATCTTGGTTGAAAATTTATCTTTTTGGTTAAGAATTCAACTTGAAGCGTTTAAAATTAATACGTGCGAAAATAGAGCAAATAGAGAGATTTTTTTCTTCGACCTCGGAGAATAGGATCCCTCTCGGTAATTGGTCTTCTCTTGTTTTCTGATGTCTTGAGTTTCTGTCTATGATTCTTAAAAAATTTACCGGAACCTTATGAAAGGGAGAAAAGGGGAAAATTAGGTAAAAAATTCTTGATTTTAGGCATTTTAGGGAATTTTTCAAATTTAAGATGGAAAAGGGGAAAACGGTATTAGGTAACAAAGGGGATAAACTGTGGTTTCTCTTATATGTTTTTTAAATAGATTATAGAACATATAATAAATTAATTTAATTTCAGAGACTGACTAATACACAACAAATCTCAGCACAATGTCCGGCTCAGGGCCAAGGTTTGTGAATAACCAGTTTAATTCTCCTATCAAACTATATTCGCCCCATGCGATCCAGGAAACGTTGGATCGTCAGACTCATGTTCTAGCCAACGGTGCAATCGGGTAAGAATAACTATTTATTTTAATAGCGAAAAAACTGGATGAAATGTTTACAGAGTGGCATTATAATGCAATTTTTACTCAACTGATTTAATTTATTGTATACATTAAAATAAATTAGTGGTGCTAAATAGTGTAAAATATCAATTTTCAAATTCGAAATATTCAAGATCGTAAAAATGCGAAGTTTTACAATTGAGAAGAATTCAAAATTGAACAGTTTGAGTGCATGATACTGAAGCTGGATGTCTACAAAAATGGATTAAAAATTTAAAAAAAAATAACATATGAGATGATTTTGAATTCTCTGGTTGTCAATTATTGCAACAGATGGTGAATCAAAACTAGGAAACGATTGTGAAATCGATTACAACAAAGCTCCATGAAGCTAGCACCTACACAATCAAATTTTGGCATTCTTCATAGCTCAGAATTTTGGCTTTTTTTTGGCACCAATGACAATTTTTTGCCTCTTCCACTTTAAAAAAAAAGTTGATTTTCTTGTGGAAGTGCTAGCTAACATTAACCTAGCACTTCCACCGTCTAAAATCACGAAATAATAAAAATTAAATTTCGCCAGAATTTCGGGCTCTTGAATTCCGCAAAAATCAATTGCCCAAAAACAACCCTTAAGATCCAAAATCAACTTCCTTCAAAAAATTTCAATTTTTCACAAATTGAATCCCGCTGTATTTACGGGCTTTTTTGGGCTCGTCAGTTCCCTATCTATATAAGTTATTCGCCAACAAATAACCCTTACATTTCAAAATCCTCCCTTATAAGAAAAATACAACATTTCAAAAAATGAAGCACGCTGCATTTCCGGGAATCATTTGTGCTCCTTAAAAATACCAACACCGATTTTTCGGCTCCAACCCTTAATGCCAAAAATTCCGAAAAGTATTACTTTTTGGAAAAAGCATATCTGCGTGGTACAGAGGATTTTTCGACGCTTATGATAGGAGTCAAAAATCGGAGTAAGTATTTTTAAGGAGCCTAAAAATTTGAATTGACGGCCAAAGAAGACAAAAAAATTCTGGACTACGAAGAATGCCAAATATCGACTGCGGAGTTGTAGCTTAATGGACCTTTACCACAATGTATGCCAAAATCCAGCATCTAATAAACTCTTGCCAGAGAAGAAAACTTAATTGTCACGTTAAAGCTTACTTAAGTGCATTTAAAACTTACCCAATTAAACAATTACCTCAAACATTTCGCAAAAGAAAAAAGCTTTTTGACTTTGGAAGAAAAGAAGCAAAACTTAAGCTCGACGCTTTATTTCATTGTAGAAACGTACACATTAGAAGCTGGTTTTAGTGTTTTTAAAATTAGCCCAGACGATATGTAAGGTTTGGAATGTGCATCAGGGATCTGTTGAAAGATTGTATTTCCTTGTTTATCTAAGCGAAATGAACACGTTTTTTGCTTCCTTGTTTTTTCTGGAAGAAAACGTTGAGGAAGCTATGATAGCGCTAATACAGATAAAAGTTTGAAGGGTTCAGTATTTTTGAAGTTGAATTTAAAAATACTATTTATGACGGCTGAAATTTTTTTCAAACATACATCTATTTGAGTTATATGTTATTTTTATTTCAATTTAGTGACTATGAGTTTTCATGAAGATGATAATTGGTTAGAAACCCAATTAACAAGCATGCAATTTTGAAAGCGATGGGAATAAAATTCAAATATCGAATTCAAACTTTAGCTTTCAAGTTTAAACCAGAATTTTTTAAAGGATGTGTCTAGTCCCGAATAAATGTGGGTGTTGGAAAAGTGGATGAACTAATCGTTCTGAATTTTCGAGACGACTAGCCAAGCTTGTGAAAAATATTTGACTACGTATTAGAAAACAGAAGTGATAATGGATGCAAAATTCACTCAAAGAGTAAATCTTAGCATGCAGTATTATTGTTCATTCTCAAGCTATTTTGATTTAAAACCCTATTTTTTGCATGAAACCACAAAAATGGTGAAATTGTTTATTTTAATTGTTCATAAACATTTAAATCATTATATTTTACCAAATATTATCAAAGATATATTACTTCGAAGAATATATATGTAACAATTCCGGCGATTAAATCTTCAAAATTGAATAATTTGTAATTTTAAATCTTCAAAATGGAACTATTCTGAAGAATCATTTAAAAATTCATCATTTTCTATTATTTATGTATACACATTAAGTATTGAAGAGTCTTCCATTGCAAATATTTAAAAGTGAAGAATTTTCCCTTGTAAATCTTAAAAATTGAAAAGTTAAAACTGACGAATTTTCAATTGCAAATCTTCAAAATTGAACTATTCCAAAAAAAGAACGTTCAAAGTTACATACCTTTAAAATATAAATTTTGAAGATATGTAAAATAATTTTCAAATCTATATTTTAAAAATTCAAGAATTTTCAATTGCAGATCTTCAAATTCAAAATATCAAAAACAAAAAACATTACCAAATTAATGAATCTTCAACTGTAAATCTTAAAAATTGAAGAATTTTCAATTGTAAATCTTAAAAATTGAACTATTTTAAACAACGCAAAAAAATTCAAAATTACATATCTTCACAATATATACCTTGGAAATTAAATAATGTTCAATGCTATATTTTCGAAATCCAAGAATTTTCAATTGCAACTATTTAAAATTGTAAATTCTTAAAATTGAAGAGTTTTTAATTTTGAAAAAAAAACAATTAATAAATATGCGAGTTTTAAGCTTCAAAATTAAAAATTCCTGTATTTTTGATGCTTTACATTGCAAACTGCTTCAATTTGGAAGATTTATAATTTAAAACATGACTTTGATCTTCAAAATCATTCAAGTTGAAGAATGATCATTTGTACACTTTTTAAAATGAAGAGTTTACAATTTTAAATCTTCAAAACCGAACTATTCGAAACATTATCAAAATTAAATCATTTTAACTTATACGCACTAAAAATTGAAGAACCTTAAATTGCAAATTTTCAAAATTGAAATACATATTCCAAAACAACGTTTAAAATGACATTATTTTAAACTTTAAATATACTCAATTAATGAAAATTCAATTATAAATCTTAAACATTAAAGAAGCTTAAACTGCAAATCGTTAAAATTCAAGAATTTTCAATTGTAATTTTTCAAAATTGAAATATTGAAAAAAAAACGTTAAAAATTACATATCTTTAAAATATATATATATATATTAAAAATTGAACAATTTTTTATTCTATATTTTAGAAATCCACGAATTTTTAATTGCAACTCTTTAAAATTGTAAATCTTTACAATAACTGAAGAGTTTTCAATTTTGAAAATTTACCATTAAAAATTATGCAAGTTTTAAGGTTAAAATTAAAAATTCTGTAATTTTGATGATTTACATTTGAAATTTCTTTAATTGGGAAGGTTTAGAATTTTAAACTTTTGACTTTGAACTTCAAAAACTTCAAAATTGAAGAATGTTTATTTAGACATCGGTAAAATTAACGAAGTGTCTCGTCGTCCCGAAATTCGGGATTACTAGTCCAATATTTTTCATTAGCTTGGCTAGTCGTCCCGAATTTTCGGGACCAGTCCACCTCCTTTTCCAAGTCTCCCAATTTTTCGAGACGACTAGACGCAGCCTAAAATTAAAGGGTTTAAAATTGTAAATCTTATCTTCTAAATATAACTATTCTAAAACAAAAATCTGTAAAATTACATTATTTTAAATTATATATATAAAAATAGAGAAATATTAATCAAAAATCTTCAAAATTGAAGTACATATTAAAAAAAAAACATTCAAAATTACATCATTTTAAACTATAAATATACAAAATTATTGAATCTTCACTTGTAAATCTTAAAAATTAAATAATTTGACATTGTGAAAATTCACTAATAAAAATTATAAAAGTTTTAAGTTTAAAATTCTGTAATGTTGATAATTTTCACTTAAAATTTCTTCAATTGGGAAGATTTATAATTGAAAACTCTTGCCTTTTGATCTTCAAAATCATAAAATTTCAGAAAAATATTCAAAATTCCATCATTTTAAATTAGACACATTAAACATTGACGAATCTTTAATTGCAAATCTTCATAAATGAAGAATCTTCCATTGCAAATCTTCAAAATGGAAGAATTTTCCCTTGTAAATTTACAAAATTAAACTATTCCAAAAAAACACATTCAAATTGCATCATTTTGAAGTATACACATTAACAATTGAAGAATCTTTAATTGCAAATCTTCATAATTGAAGAATCTTTAATCGCAAATCTTCAAAACTGAAGAATTTTCCCTTGTAAATTCACCACATTAAACATATCTTCAAAATGCATCAGTGTTGAAAATGGAAAACATTATAAAGACTCAGAATTTATAAATATAATTATAGATGAATAAAAAATAATAATAAACATTAATTAACTTCTTTATTTCATAGCTTCTAATTCCTGGTGGGATAAGATCTTATATTTAAATAAAAGTAACAAATTACTGAAAGCCGATGAAAATTAAAATTAAATTAAGATTTTTTGAAAGCCAATGCAGCTATTTTAATATTTATTTCAATTCATGATTATTAATTAAATTTTCTATAACATTAAATTTAAGTATATATGTATTTTAATTTCATAATTAGGCAATGAAAATATAAAACATGTTATAAAGGCACGTAGAGCGCTATTTATGCTAGTTTTCAAATGATCTCTTTGCATATGAGTAATTTCTTTGAAAGAAATGGAAGGATTTTTTTGGTCATCTGTTCATGTGTTGATAATAAATTTTATTTTAAAAATAAATAAAAGTGTCGATACATGTTGCCGACGTTTCGACACGGCTTTGTGTCTTTCTCAAGGCTGTTGATGTAGAATACAATTAATTTTGGTGAAGTAAAATTGCAGAGTTATAAACTGTCATTCTTGTTAAAAGTCAAAATGAAGTCAAAAGTTTAAATATTATTTGTTTATAACCTCATGTTTTGGTTATGTTATGGTCATGTTATGGTTATGTTTGGTCATGTTTGGTTTTGGTTATGTCCGTCGAAAACAAATTTACAATTTGAAAAGTTTTTTTTTTCTCGTTCGTTTATCTGTCTTCTTTTTTATAAAAAATGTAGAACATTAAGTATTTTAACATCCACTTCTTTTGCGCATGAGGTTATAAACAAATAATTTTTAAACTTTTGACTTTATTTTGACTTTTGACAAGAATGACAGTTTATACCTCTGCAATTTTACTTCACCAAAATTAATTTTATTCTACATCTACAGCCTTGAGAAAGACACAAAGCCGTGTCGAAACGTCGGTAACATGTATCAACACTTTTATTTATTTTTGAAATAAAAGTTATTATCAACACATGAACGGATGACCAAAAAATCCTTCCATTTCTTTCAAAGAAATTACTCATATGTATATCACGTTCGAAGAAAGTCGGATCCTGACAACAAAAAATTTTTCTTGGAGTTCTGTATAAGTTCTCAAGATTTTGTTTTTGTTTTTTGATCATCTTATATAAGATCTCTTTGCATATCGATATTGAAGTGCTTCATGGAGAACAAAAGAGAGTTTAAAGAAGACCTCACAATCAATGAAAATTGAATGCAATTGATCAGTGAATCAGATTGATTGAAAAATTCTTTGGCACGTTCATGGAATGACCACCTTGTGTCGATCCTGAATGAAAGACGAACTGTCTGGTTCTGATCCCTCGCTCACTGACCCTGCCTGACAAGTGTCTACAGGTCACGCGTCGACTTGCTTCATTTGCTATGTGATTGACAGATGACGTCATGATTTTATCTTCATCGAGTGAATCAGAGAATATTTGAGTATTAACCCCAGTGATCGGCGAACCTGTACGTTATTTTCAGAAACGCGAATCACCACGAGATAGAAATAAACCCCTGCAAGCTTAGACCGCCCGTTGCGCAAAACAGCCGCAAGTCGCCGTACTTGACTTAGTTTCGCGTTTGATGGCCTCAGGTACTCACTTCGCCTATCGGGTTCGCTCTTAAGGAATCGCCTTTTCACTGATAATAATTGACGCCACACTAGCGCCATGATCGAGCAAAGAAGGTGATGATTGCCTTATCAAGGCTCATTCAAGTTTATGCCTACGAAAATTTACTTAATTTTGCTTTTTTTAATATTTTAGCTGGTCAAATTGTGCTTTCTAGAGGGATTTATAACACTTAGAATTTGTGTGGATGTGTGATAGTGTTATTTTTATCAGTAAAAAAATAATTTTCTGCATGAGAGGAGTTTATAATAAATGACCTTCCAATAAGAGGTATATTATTTTTTCAAAAATAATATAGTTTTTCACTTTCTCAATTATTTAAAAAAGAACTCAATTAATATACTATTTATTGAAAATTTATTTCATTGAAAGCGTTTTTAGTTATTTTGAGGTTGATTTATAACGCAGTAAATTATATGTAATTTGTATTCTGTAAATAGTTGATAGTGGAAGGCTACACAGTGTAGGTAGGCGTGAATGAATTTCCAGTGTCCGTATGAAATTTTTGATAAAATTTAATTATTTATACTTGGGATTTATTATAAAATAGAACTTCTGAATGACTGAAACGAGTTTCTAAAATACAACTTTTTGATGGAATTATTATATTTACTGATATGAAAATGAAATGTTAAATATTTGAAAAAGGAATTAATAAAATAATAGCTGACAAAAGTGTAATTGTGCAAGAAAGATATTAATTAAATTCTATGAAATAGAAAATGTAAAGAAATTATATAATATAAGGTCATACATGAGCAAATGGACTTCTATTTTCAATTTAGACCTTTTATTTTATTTGTGTTCTTTAGGACTTTTAATTTTTGTGATAGAATACCTACTAGAAAATTACTATTAGGATAACATTTTTTGTCTAATTCGTCTTATAAAATCAAACTAATAATGAAAACTGATGTGTTCAATAATTGTAAGTTGAAGAATTAAATTTTATGTTACAGAATCGATTTCAACCAGTTAGCCAAACCGGCGAATCTGCAAAACAGCGCAGTGCTTCGCATGCTCGAAGAAGAAGAAACAAGAAAGCGTAGTGGACAACCCAGTAAGTAATTAAAACTCTATTTCTCAAAATTAGTCTCTAATTAGCAAAATAAAATAAATTAAAATTACAACAATAAATTTTGAACTGAAAATGATCAATTCGTTCAAATGTTTCTGGAATCAATTAATGGTTTAAGTAGTAAAAGTGTCGGGAAGTGGATAAAGACAACTCCAGTCAGACCACGCGGGTGTCTGATTTTTAGGAAATTCTTCTTTCTAGATAACAGTTTTTTATTGTTCCTATTATCTGATGTGTAATTATTATACAAAAACATCCTAAAATAGTCGAATTAATATACAAATATTAATAATAGGCCTAAATGTTTAAATAGTAAAAGTAGAGTAGTGGTGATAAGTGGATAAAAACGACTACAGTTGGACACATTGTGTGACGGATTTTTGAGAAATTTCTCTTCCTGAATTAAACTTTATTAATTTTGTTAGCTTCTGATGATCTAAGAACGTTGTAAAATAGTCTAATTACTTTAATTTGAAACTGGAAGTATTTATTTGGAAGTACTGATTTGAAAATTGAGATTAACAAAAATTTTACTTGTTTTTGTTCGGCACATTCATAACTTAAATTTTATATTGAGATAGATATAAAATAATAAGAATATATTACCACTAATAAAGAAACCCAATAGTATATTTTGCAATAATAAATATTGATCAAATATTACAAGTTTACAACAAATTTATTTTAAGTCTTCGAAAACTTTAAATCCAAAATACCCTATCGGCAGAAATGATCTACACGCTTGTTTTTCTAGCTGTTGCTAAAGATCCCTAATTTTTATAATATTATCATTAAATTTGTTTCCTCGTAATTCCGCAAAAAGGAATGAAATTCAACGTCTAATTATCCCAATTCGAAGGCAAAATGTCAATTTTATAAAATGATTTTGCAAAAACACGGCAAATTTCGATGTTTTCGAAAAATTGGAATAACTCTGGAAATAATTAACATATTTTAAAGTTCTTACGCTCAGTTTTATCGTGAGTCTCCATAGTATTTTCATAAATTGTTAATTTATTTTTAGAGTTTTTTTCCTAGATTCTGCCCAAGGGTAAAAATTGGTGCAAGAAAGTCGCCACATTTCAAACATGTTTAAATACTTACAAAATTTCATTAAAAATGATTAGTTATCATATTTTAATACATTTTATTATTATTTATAAATATATTATTGTTTTGAATTAGCTTGAATCATGTGATGAGTACAATTATTATTAGAAATTGAGCGACTTTTTTGCATCAAGTTTTATCCTAGGGTAGAATGCAGAGAAAACACCAAAATTTTAGGTTTTTTTTTGGCTGTGATGAGACACTTCGTTTTTTTTTGCAATATCTTTTTATTAAATTGACATTTTTCCTTCAAATTTGGCGTGTAGATAATTTCCGTCAGTAGTGCATTTATTTATGGTTTTTCTAAACTTTTACTTTTGATCAAATTAAAAGATAGTAAATGTCCAATATTTATTTATTCCAAATCTAGAGCAGAATGTATAACAAGAAATTTTTAGTCGAATCCATTTATTTTTGCGAAAATGATACATTTTGAAATTCAGAATTTTCCAATCGCAATACCTTTCTAAAATAATTTTTTTAACAGTAAAGTACAACCAAATAAAATTTGTAATTATTAATTCATCATAATTTGAAGTTAATATAAAAATGTATTTACGTCTATTATATTTAAGTTTTTCTCATTTAAGGTGTCTTATAAGCTAAAAATGCACAAAAAATTTAAGAGGTAGCTCGTATCATTATTTAGGGTAGTCAATTAGATTTCTGTATGAACATTTATTTTTAGTTTAATTGGAGGTAAATGCAGAGTGACCTTCCTAAAACAGGCTTTCCAGAAACACGTGAGACCTCCCCTACCCTGAAATTTTGATCCCCACCCCTCTCTTGACCGTCAAGGGATGTCTAAAATCAGTCTCAAGATAGTTTCCACAATAATCTAGTAGTACATCGAATAGCTTTAGTAGTTGGCCAGTGTTCGTTTTGGCAAAGTCGTGAAATCGTACTTCTTGCCTCAGTCTATAATTTGATTCTAAAAGGTACATAAAAAAATATACATTTATAAATCAGTGTCACGTACATTCACCGCTAATATATTCCTAACCCCCGCAAAATTCATTGCAATTGCAAAATCGAAATTCTTCTTCATTTAATTGGTATCCTAATCCGCATTTAAATTGAAGACTAATTCAATTCTATTCGGGTTACAATATAACAATTAAGTTAAATTGAAAATCAATAGGGTGCATTCTTAAGTAGTCAAAGTGTAGTGTTGTGCTGAAGTGGATACAGGCGGTTACAGTCCGACAAATTGTGTTGATGTGATTTTCTAGGTCTCTTTCTGAATTAGTACAAATATACCAACTAATATATAGATAAAATTAATTTTATAAAAATGATATGCATTCAAATGAATCATTTAAAAGTTTATAATTTTCTATAAAATCCTTTTTATACCTATAATTATCTACTGAATTTTACTTTGTCTGTATTATTTATTATTCATATTTACTTTGTTCTTGATCGCAATCATATTATTTAATTTTTATCTTACTTTTTCAATTTGTCAGTC
Source organism: Andricus curvator (assembly GCA_932195095.1). Classification (NCBI taxonomy): domain Eukaryota; kingdom Metazoa; phylum Arthropoda; class Insecta; order Hymenoptera; family Cynipidae; genus Andricus; species Andricus curvator. Next base: position 577,014 of record CAKNYM010052989.1, read on the forward strand.
TCCATTCCTAATATCGCTTTTTCCTGACTTAGTCATCATCCTCTTTCAGTTCATATCGAGTCAGATTTTATTGCGAAATGACTTGAATGTATCCAAGTCACGTTTTGCCAATAAAACTTCCGCATTTAAAAGCTTCCAACTTCGCTTTTGTAATTTAAATTCACATTTATAATTTTGCTTTTTAATATCTTGAGTTCCCATCTATTGAAGAATAAATATTTCTCTTTTTTTCAATTATTTTAAAAATCAGTTTGGAAATATCCTTGTTCGGAACTGTATTTAATATGTTTTCTGCCAGTTGAAAATATTTCATTAAGACAATTTAGGGGCCAGATTCTAATAACCACATATAATTTTTTCTCGCTGAACAGCGTTAGCCTCTGAACACTTTTCACAAAAGATTCGAATTTTAATTTTAAAAGTATATATTCTTACAGGAAATTTGATTGCGCGTCTTTTTTCTCTGGACAAAAAAGTTATACCTTTTGCCATTTTAAAAATTAACCCAGAAACCCAGTTTTTCAGGACATCAAATTTTTTTATCTTTTTGACTTCAACTCAACGTAATTCAGCCAATCCTTGGAATTTTTTTATGAAATTTACAGGAAATGTTCTTTATGATGGTCTACGATTGATAGAGTAAATGAGATATGAACATTTTTTTCTAAATAAGAGTTATAAATTGCTACTTAAGATATTGCATGAATCATGCATTCATATATGTAGTCTCATGAGGAGCTCAGGGAATTTTGAGCAACAAAAAACTTTCAGCGGGAAAATTGTTCAGAAAGGTATAAATATGTTTTCTATGGAAATAATTATTCAAAATAATTCATTAAGAAATCAGGAAGGTTTTATTTCGGCCTTTTTGGACAAAAATCGCTCAAAACATCAATTTTCATCAAATTTTTATGTATTTTTTTTAATTACCGTAAGACTTACAGGTATAACGAGCAACTACTAATAAATGATTCCAGCCAAAGAAAAATTTTTTTTTAATGACAAACACAGTTTTATATTTTATTTAACTTTTTAAGTGTGCCACTGTTTTAAATATTTTCAAATTCAAACAGGTCTTAAATTAGTATAACAACTATATAGAAACAACTTATAATATGTTTGAGTAAGAAAAAAATATGAGAGAAATGAATGTTTGATTACGATTAATTAAAAGTAGCTACTCTTTTTGAATCATTAAAACAATTTTTGTAAAAAAATACCCAGTCTGACAATGTCTAAATGAATAGGCTCAATTTTTTCCGCAGAATGAACTGAAAATGTCTCTTCAATGACTCCTTGTCGTCATATTAAGTAATTTGAGAAAATATTTTATTTATTTAAACAATTCTTATAAACAAATGCACATGTTTACCATTCTTCCATGAGTAGACTCAACTGTTTTATGGAATTGACTAAAAATGCATTACCAGTGACTAGTTGCTGTCATATTTTTCGAATGAACAATAACTGGTTATTATTTAAACAGTATCTATAAACAAATGCACATTTCAATATTTCTACTATGAATAGTCTTATTTTTTTAACGAGTGAAGATGCATTCCCACGTGAACGTGTTGAGTTGATACATACGTGCGAATAAATGAGCCGAACGGTCAAAATAAAACCCTCCTAGTTTCTTAATATTATGATTTATTTTGTATAATCATTTCCGTATGAAAAAATTATGCATTTCTGAACAACTTTTCTGCTGGAAGATCTTTATTTCTCCAAATTCGCTCGACTCCCCATTAGCTTGAAGTTATGAATGCATGATTTATGCAATGTCACAGGTAAAAATTTAGAACTTTTGTTTAAACAACAATGCTCATATGTTATTTACTCTACCAGTCGTAGAATACCATAAAGAAAATGTTAGTACTGCTAATACCATTAAAAATTTCAAAAATTGGCTGAAATAGGGCGTGTTGATGTAAAAAAAAGGACTTTTTGCACGGAGAGAAAAGATGCCAGTTAAATTTTCTATAAGAATATGTACATACTTTTAAAGTTAAAATTCTAAATTTGCTTAGAAAGTTTCCAAGGACCGAATGTTCTGAGAGAAAAATGTATAGGTGATTATAAAATCCGGTCCCTCAATTTCATTAATATTCTTCATTGACAGAAAATCAATTGAGGAAATTATTTTTACCACATCTCTATCCTTTAACATTTTAAAATAAAAGGCTTATTTTAATTAATAAATCCTTCATAAAATTCTGATTGAAATTTAGAGTTTATGGAGATGTATATTAAAGAAAACGATACTCTAATTTACTCTCTATCCACTTATGATTATGAACAATTTTATAGATCTAAAACGAGTAGCGTGGCCTCCTCCACCAGAGGATCAAGATATTGACGAGTACATTGAACAAGGCCCTGTTCAAGCCAAGGTAAGCAATAAATTATAAGCAAAATACAATTCTCAAAACACGAAACTACTCTGTTTCAACAAATTCGACGCTACATTAATTTTACACCGACGCAGAAATAGTGTCTGCCAAAAAAATCTCACACAACGAACAACTCAGGACACAAGGTTCATTCCAATTTTCGGCATTGAAATCAATTTTCAGTTCAAAATTTCTTCATTAGGAAACAAAGCTACAAATGATATTATACAGGTTTAGTATTAATATTCTTTCCAAATTATTTTATTTTATTACTTTATTATCTTTATAATCCAGATGTATATTTCGTGATTTGAGAATATTTATCTGCTTTTTTTAATTGATTTATAATTGCTTGTAAGAAACCAACGACCATTTTCAAGTTCCTGGTTGACTGCACAAAGTTTTCGAGGCTGAAGGGTCTAAGATTCGTATCGAAATGTTCATTCAATTATCAATCCTTTTATTCATTGTTTCAATCATTCACTAACTTGAGAAATTACATTTCTTTTACTATATATGGCTCAAAAATCAGAAGAAATATTAGACACGTACATAGACTAATAACATTAAACTGATAAAAAATAAGATATCTCTCTCAGTCATCACAGCATCTATTGAAGTTAAAAAAGGTGATTTTTTCGAAAATAGCTGGCGAATAGATGACATCAAGAAATTCAATTTTGAAGAGTTTAAAACTGAAAATTAAAAATTAAAGACTTGAGAAAATATATTGAAAACTGAACAATTTTTATTTCGAGGTCTTTTATAAATATCTTTGAAGGCTTCTAATTGAAAATTGTACTCATTTATAATATTTTAAATCTAAAACTAATCAAATCTTAAGCTTTCAATTTAATTGTTTAACCTATTAAGACGTTTAATTGGAAATTGTACCATTTTGAACGATTTAGATTTCAAACTAGGCAGTTTTAAATGGGAAACATTTCATATTTTTCATTCTAAAAAATTTTTTTAATTGAACGTTTCGTATTTAAAATTGTTCTTTGCCATTTTAAATAAAATTTTGTTGTATAATTTTGCAAGATTGATTTCATAATTATTTAATTTAACATGCTACTGTTGTTTAAAATTGTACAATTTATAAAGTATATCAATGTATAATTATTATGGAAGTTTTAGCATATTCAATTTAAAAATATTCAATTATGAAGGATTTCAAATAAAAATATTGTACACTTAAGTTTGAATTCACATTTTTTCAATTTCAAATGTTCCTAAATTCAAATTATTCAATATTAAACTTTTTAATCTGGAATTTTTCGATTTTCATCATTTGGAAATAATAGCTATGAAAGTATTAAAAAACTTTAATTCATATTTCTGCAAGTTTGCACGATTTGAGTTTAACACCAAGCGATTTTGAATTAAAATTATTTAACATTTACTACGGCTTTCAATTGAAAATAAATTTTCAGAATTTTAAAGGGTTCAATTTCAAAATCTTGAAAATTCAAATTCCTCTTAAGTATTGAAGGCTTTAAACATAAAATTACTCAATTATTAAGCGATTTCATATGAAACTGTCCAATTTGTATTACTTGAATTTCGAATTATTAAATTTTCACAAATGTGATAAATATATTTTAAGTGATCAAATTTATCATGTTTTGAGCTAAAATTATTGAATTGTTAATGATATTAATGGAAAATTCTTTGAATATTAAGTCGTTCATTTCTAAAATACTTGAGAAATTTAAAATTTATATCAATAAATTATGTATGTATTTCAAATTAAAAATATTAAATTGGAAATCCTTTCAATTTGAACTACGTTCTAAAGAGGAGGCTATACATTTAAAAAAAAACAACAGACGTGAAAAAGCGACTCGCTATCCGGCTTGAAAATAAACATTCAAAATGATATTTTTTCCAATGTTTAATTTTCTGAATTTAACAATTAAAAAATAAAAGATTTAAAAAATTAAAATTGTCAAATTCAAGCCTTCAAAATTAAATATTGTTACAATAGTTAGTTTTTAAAATTCAAAATGTTGTTATTGAAAGTGTTTAAAGCTGCAAGACTTTGCACTTGGAGTCCTGATTGAATAAGCTCTTCTACTAAAACTATGAGAATTAAAATAATTCCCGTCAAGAAAATAAATTTACTGTCCTTTTCCGGTTTTTTTTCGGTCTCAAGGATATTGCTGCTAATTTCAGCTCACAAGAATTAACTCCAAAGGACTGTAAATTGCAATTTTTAATACAAATTTTAATTTTTCAACTGAATGAAAAGTGAAAAGGTGATAAATTTTCAAAATAGGTGATAAAAAGTTAATAGGTGACACTCTGTGATGACTGCTCTCTGAAAATTGCACTACTTTCTTGAAATAAGATGTGAGAAGAAAAAAATTCAAACAAAAAAATTGCAATGGATAAAATAACGTGGATGAATACAAGGATTGAAAATTAAATAGGGAAAATTTTGTTTTTCACTTCAAAAGACACGTGGAATTGGCGAGTACGCCTCGTACCAGAGCAGTCCATCGCCCCAGAATCAAAATTTTGTTCCATCATCCCCGTCGCCTGTGAATCCTGGTGGTACTTTGAAGCAACCCTCACAGTTTCAACAAGAAAAACCAGCTAAGGGTTGGGCATCGGTTACACCCTCAGCCACCTCCCCTTTGCCCCAACCACTTCTTCAACCACCCACTTGGGGCCAGCCACAAAAACTGACACCACAATTGCAGACCCAGGTGAGTTTTTATTTAAAAAAAAAAGAAGAAATTGACTGAAAATCACCATTTTTTTCTAACTAATTGAATTTAATTCTTTTTAATAAAGTTTTAAATTTTATTGAGAAGAACAGTCACTCTTTCAAATTAACATTTTATCTTTTGACCTGCAAATAAAGTATTGATTTTGTGAGTAGACTGTCCCACATTGGGGCAAAAAAATTTTCACAGGACAAATAAATTTTTAGCCTACACTATTCATTCGATTTCAACGTTTTTCTTTTATCGAAAGGTTTTCAAATTTCCGAAAGATTTGTGTGTTTAGATTTGTTATAAAAATGTGATTACATTTTTATTGAGCAACAAAGTTGACTTTTTTTTTAACTTTTCAGAAGTACTATTTTTTAAAGATTTTCAAATTTATCAAAAAAGTTCTCATATCTGTGCTAAATCTATCTATAAATAATTTTAGGTGGGTGAGAATAATTTTAAAAAATTGTTTATGACGTTATAAACAAATTCATGAAGAAAAGTTATTTTTTGAGATTGGCACATAAATCACAGTTTAGATATTTTTCAAGGAATAGGCTCAATTTTTATGGAATCAACTGAAAATATATTTACAATGACTCTTTGATATAATATTTTACAAATTTACAAGTGTTATTAATTATTTAAACAAATTCATTTAAAAATTCTGAGTTTGGCTATTTTTCAACGAATAGGCTCAATTTCTTTACGAAATAAACTGAGAATGTCTTTTCGATGATTCTTTGCTATATTTTCAAAAATAAAGAAAATTATTAATTATTTCAACAATATTCATAAAGAAATTCAGATTTTGACTATTTTCACAAATTATTAATTAGTGTCAATTTGGAAAGTATCATAGCAAAGAGTCATGGAAAATACATTATTAGTAGATGCCGTAAACCAAAATTAAGCGTATTTATTAAAAAATAAACAAACTCTAAATTTGTTAATGAATATTGTTCAAGCGATCAACAATTATTGCTGTCAATGTAAAAGTATCATAGCGAGAAGTCATCGCAAAGATATTATTATTTGATTCCGTAAAAAATGGAGCCTATTCGTTAAAAAGTAGCCAAACTCTGAACTTGTTTATTAATATTGTTTAAATAAATAATAATTCTCATGAATTTTCAAAGTATTATAACGAAAAATCATCGGAAAGACATTCTTAGCTCATTTCGTAAGAAAAATTGAGCCTATTAATTGGAGAATACCCAAAATCTGAATTTGTTTATGAAAATTGTTTACATAATTAGTAGATATTATAAATTTTCAAGGTATTATAGCGATGACTCATCAGAAAGACATTATTGGCTCATTTGGTAAAAAGAAACTGAGCCTATTCGTTGAAAAAATAGCCAAATTCTTAATCTGTTTATTAAAATTGTTTAAATCATTAAAAATTCTTGTGAATTTGAAAATTATTACGGGAAAAAGTCATCGGAAAGACATTTTTAGTTGATTCTGAACAACGGATTGAGCGTATTCTTTGAAAAATAACCAAACTCTGAATTTGTTTATGAAAATTGTTTCAATAATTAATAATTCTTATAAATTTGTAAAGTATCATAGCAAAGAGTAGTCGGAAAGACATTCTTAGTTGATTCTCTGAAAAGTTTAGCCTACTCGTTGAAAAAAATCCAAACTGTGAATTTTGTTTATAAAAATTGTTTTAAAAATTGCCAAATAGCATCTATTTTCAATTAGTCGTAATGAAACATTAACTTCTCTCACATTTTACAAAACTCTGAATTTGAATGAGCTAAACATTGCCAATCCTGAAAAATAAGTTTTGTTCATTAATTTGTCTATAACGTAATAAACAATTTTTTTAATTACTTTCACCCACTGGAAATAAAATTGTTTCTAGATTGTTGCAACACATATATAAGATCTTTTTTTGGCAAATCTGAAAACCTTAAAAAAAGTACTTCTGAAAAGTTGGAAAAAAGGTTGACATTTATCGTTAATAAAAAATTAAACAAATTTGTTATTAAAAATCCAAACACACAAATCTTTCTGAAATTTACAAAGATTTTATTTAAGAGAAAAGGCTATAGTCGAATAAATATTGTAGGCTAAAAATTGATTTGTCTACAGAAACTTTTTTGTTCCACTGTATGTCCCCTAAAATTATTAAAAACTCTCTACCATCCTGAATTTTAGTTTATTAATAATTTGTCTTCAAAAATCTATGCTCAAATTATTGCTTATTCGAAACTCAAGGAACTTAATCAAATTCTCATAGGTAAAATTTGTATATGAAATAATTTAAGATTTTAAATTTGAGGCTTTGTTCTCATTTCAGTTCAGATCTATAATTTTGTTATTAACAATTATTTTCGTGTCTTACTTGGTTTCCCAACCGGTGTTGCTCGTAGATGTAGAACAACCTGGAACAAAACGAAAAAAATATAAATTAGAAGAGGGAATTTGTAATTCTAAATTTTCTACGCTAAAAACATTTGTTAATATTTTTGAATTTGCGAAATTCAATATTTCAATAAAGTCACATGCAAAAAAAATTTTGTTGAACAAAATAAGTTTAGTACTAAATCAGGAATCAGTGACAAAAATGACGTTAACTCCCGAAGTATTGATTGTGAGAAAAAATCTTTTATAATCAGTGGTATTTATAATTTAAAAATCTAAGTAATTATGCATGAATTATTTGTAAGCTAATAAAAATGAGACCTTATAGTTAATTATTTATGATTCTCTACTGCGATTAATAGTTTTATTAGTTCAGTAATAACTACCTTATTTAATCTAATTGACTTATTCTTTACCCTACTTATTTGCAGTAACCTTAGATAATATAGATAGAAACGATTAAAATTTTAATATTAAATTGCTTGTTTATATTTTCTTTATTTATATATGTATAGTTATTGGTTCATCTACAAAAATCGCTTCTCTCGAAACAATGTGTGGTCAACTGGAATATTTATGTTAAAACATGGTCGACGTTTTATTTTATTAAATGATTTATTATTCTATTTCGAAGCTTTTTTTTAAGAATATCAGATCTTAATTTCTGAAGCTTAGACTCTTATTTTCACAATTTAAAACACAGAAATCACAAATATGATGTACCACATACATATAATCTTGAAATCCAAAGCTACTCTTAAGACGTTTTTTATTTATTTTCCTAATCAATATCCTCTTCTACTTGCAAGTTTTTTAAAAATAAATATGAACAATCTAACTTTAAAAAAAAAATTATTTTCTACAGAGCTCAGTAGACCGAACACGACAATCACCTTATTCGACGCCAGCTTCCACATTTGAAGCACCACCTTCTACAATCACACTAAGGCCGGAAGCTCCAATTTCTCAGGTAAATATTTTAAAATAATGATCTGTATTTAATTTAAGGCAATTTCTACGAGTAACGAAAAAATCCGGCCATTTTTACCGAAATTTCGGTCCAAATAGTCCCTTTTCTAGATCCCATTTCTCGTACCGAAAAAATCCGGTTATTCGTACCGAACTTTCGGTACACGTAGCCACGGCCTTAATTCAACGGAACGAGATAGATTCTTCTAAATATATCGAGTTCTAGAAAATATAGTTCATTCATTCTTCAAGAGTTTGCGCCAATTAAATTTGACGGATGCTCTTTAAAAATAACTTTTCGCCTCGCTTTTCGGAAAACTAGTGCAGAGTATAATATTTATTGGCAAATATTATGAGAACGGCAATATATACTTCATGTGAATACATTTTTTGAAAGCCATTCAAATATTATAAAATACCGTGAAATTCTACGAAATCGGATATTTTCTGAAATCTTGAACATTTTATTGAACTGCCTTGAGAGCTTTTAAATACCCTTAAAATCATTGAAATCCTCGGAATTCTTATAAAATCCTTTGGAACCTTTTTGAATATCATAGAAGCTGTAAAAATTCCTGCAAAATAGTTCTAAATTTTCCAAAATTCTATCCCTTTAAATTATGGAAATCAATTAAAAATTGCTTGAAATCTTATAAATTCACTAAAATATTTCAAATCCTTTGAAATCCCTTAAAACATTTAAACGCTCTTGAAAATGCCATGGAATGATTTAAAATATCCCAAAATATTTTATATCCTTTGAAATCCCATTAAATTACTGATATTAATTAAACATACCTTGCAATCTGTTAAATTGCCCTGAAATATTTCAAACCTTTCAAATTCTTTGAAACCCCTTCAAATTATTCAAATAAATTGAAAATTCCTCGGAATCTTTTTAAATATCCTAAAACCTTATGAATCCTAAAAAACCGTTTCATATCTTCCGCAATTTTAGAAAATTCTTTTTAAAAACTCCACTAAAATATTTTTAAATCGCTTTAAATCACGGAAACCCCTGGAAATACCTTGAAACTTTTTAAAGCTCTTGAAAATTTCTTGAAAGTTTTAAAAATATCCTTAAATCCTTAAAATTTTTTAGAATGACTTCAAGTTATTAAAATCTATGAAACATTCCGTGGAGTCTTTTAAAATACCCTAAAATGATTTAAATCCTTTGAAATCTTCAAACCATTGGAATATATTTAAAATTCCTTGAAATCATTAAAAATAGCCTAAAATATTGCAAATACTTTCAAATCTTTTTAGATTCCTGGAAACTTTGCAAATCTCATAAAAATTCCTTAGAATTTCTTTAATAACCTAAAATCTTTAATAATAATCTCAATTAGGCATTAATTTCTCTCTTATTTTATACAAAAACTATGAATTTCAAACAACTAATCATTGCGAATCACGGCAAAATGGCTTTTGTTCAGGAATTTGTTTAAAACATTGTAAACATTTTTTTTCTCACTCTAACCTACTGGATATTATTGTTAAATAGTTATTACACTAACTTAAGCTCTTCTTTAGCCCATTTGAAGATCTTAAAAAAGGTACGTCTGAAAAATTAGGAAACAAATATTGTTTATTTTGTTGTTAAATAAAAAAATGTTGTTTGGTTAAAGTGAATTTTCTGCACCGAAAAAGTTTAAAATCAAGATGAATATAATGTATCTCATGAAGAGATTCACATTCACATTCAGAGTCATGTTACATATAATTATTAATAATTAGATATAAGTAACAAGAGAATGTGCAACAATAAATATAATACAAATACTCTAGGAAATATAAAAGGGATTAGGTTTTAAGACATTCTATTCTGGGAACCCTGATAAAAGGATTATCCTTTGAACACAAGTTTCGACGAATTCTGACTTTTTTCTGATGATTAGTGACTTTCTTTTTAGTAGAGGACCAACAAAGTTAATTCACTGAATTTTCCCTCATTTCCAGATTTTCCCTGACCTGCGGCCACCCTGAATGTATTAAAACATTAAAAATCTTTGAAATGTGACTTGCAAGTTCTAAATATTCTTAAAAAGGGGAAAACTGAAAAACCCCGCAAAAATAAAATTTCCGACACTCTGAAATTCCCGAATTATAAAATTCCCGACAGTTTATAATATTACTGAATTTGAAAATTGCCGAATTATAAAATATCCGAACTAGAAAATTCCCGAATGTAAACAAATAAATAAATTTTTTTGTGAATATTATTTATTTATTAAAAATACAATGAACAAATATTTTTGTCAACAAATTATTTTGTTGTTTAAAGTTTCTAAAATTATTGTTCGAATTTAAAATAACATAATTGAGAAAAAATTTCAGCCAGAAATATATTTTTTTCAATTATTATTATTTTGAATTTGAACACTAATTTTAGAACCTTTAAACATTAAAAATAATTCATTTTTGATAAAAATATTCGATTATTGTATTTTTAATAAATAAATAATATTTATAACAAAAATTTCTTTGATTGTTTAAATTCGGATATTTTATAATTCGGCAATTTTCTGTCGGGAATTTTCGAATTCGGTGGGACCACTGAAAAATCCCGAAAAAATAAAATTCTGGACACCGTAAAATTCCCGAAATTGGAAAATTCCTGAATGATAAAATTTTCGAATTGGAAAATTCCCGAATAATAAAATTCCCGACAGAAAATTGCCGAATTATGAAATATCCGACCTAGAAAATTCCCGAATTTAAACAAATGAAGAAATTTTGTTATAAATATTATTTATTTATTAAAAATACAATAATCAAATGTTTTTGTCAAAAAATTATTTTATTGTTTAAAGTTTCTAAAATTATTGTTCGAATTTAAAATAACATAATTGAGAAAAGATTTCATCCAGAAATATATTTTTTTCAATTATTGTTATTTTAAATCTGAACAATAATTTTAGAACCTTGAGACATTAAAAATAGTTTGTTTAGATACAAATATTTGACTATTGTATTTTTAATAAATAAATAATATTTATAAAAAAAACTTCTTTAATTGTTTAAATTCGGGAATTTTCTAGTTCGGATATTTTATAATTCGGAAATTTTCTGTCCGGAATTTTCAAATTCGGTGGGACGACTGAAAAACGCTGAAAAATAAAATTCCCGACACTGTAAAATTCCTGCATAATAAAATTCTCGAATTGAAAAACTCCCGAATAATAAAATTGCCGAATTAGAAATTCCGAAATTAGAAAATTCTCGAATTTAAACAATTAAAGAAAATTTGTTTATAAATATTATTTATTTAAAAAAATTGAATAATCAAACATTTTTATCGAAAAAAAAATTATGTTTAATGTTCAAAGTTTCTAAAATTATTGTGTGAATTTAAAAAAACAATAATTTTTTTTAATTTCATCCAGAAATATATTTTTTTTCGATTATTGTTATTTTAAATTCGAAAAATAATTTTAGAAACTTTAAACATTAAAAGATAATTTTTTTCTAAAAATATTTGATTATTGTATTTTCAATAAATAAATAATATTTATAACAAAAATTTCTTCAATTGTTTAAATTCGGGAATTTTCCAGTTCGGATATTTTATAATTCGGCAATTTTCTGTCGGGAATTTTTAAATTCGGTGGGACCACTGAAAAATCCCGAAAAATAAAATTCCCGACACTGTAAAATTCCTGAATAATATAATTCTCGAATTGGAAAATTCCCGAATAATAAAATTCCCGACAGAAAATTGCCGAATTAGAAAATTCTCGAATTTAAACAATTGAAGAAATTTGGTTATAAATATTATTTATTTATAAAGATTAAATAATAAAACATTTTTATCGAAAAAAAATTATTTTTAAGGTTTAAAGTTTCTAAAATTATTGTGTGAATTTAAAAAAAAAAATTTTTTTTTATTTCATCCAGAAATATATTTTTTTCTATTATTGTTATTTTAAATTCGAACAATAATTTTAGAAACTTCAAACATTAGAAGATAATTTTTTTATACAAATATTTGATTATTGTATTGTCAATAAATAAATAATATTCATAAAAAAATGTAATTGTTTAAAATCGGAAATTTTATAATTCGGGAATTTTCCAGTTCGGATATTTTATAATTCGGTAATATTATAAACTGTCACGAATTTTCCAATTCGGTAATATTATAAACTGTTTGGCAATTTTATTACATATTCGGGAATTTTATTATCCGGAAATTTTCCGTAGAGAATTTTATTATTCGAAAATTTTCCAATTCGGTAATATTATAAACTGTCGGGAATTTTCCAATTCGGTAATATTATAAACTGTTTGCATTTTATTACATATTCGGGAATTTTATTATTCGGGAATTTTATAATTCGGAAATTTTCTGTAGAGAATTTTATTATTCGGAAATTTTCCAATTCGGTAATATTATAAACTGTCGGGAATTTTCCAATTCCGTAATATTATAAACTGTTCCGGAATTTTATAATTCGTGAATTTTCCAATTCGGTAATATTATAAGCTGTCGGGAATTTTATTATTCGGTAATTTTGCAATTCTGTAATATTATAAACTGTTCGGGAATTTTATAACTCGGAATTTTTATTATTTGGGATTTGTATTAATCAGAAATTTTCCAATTCAGGAATTTTACAGTGTCGGTAATTTTATTTTTCAGCGTTTTTTAGTCGTCCCTTAAAAATTATCTAAAAAAATATTTTAAATACACTTTACCTACCGTTAAGTGCGTTACCGTGCCGACGTGTCCCGGTGGTCTCCTTGTTGTTGAATATTGTTAATTTTTCTAACCTCAAATTCCACGTTAATTTTTCCAGTCCACCGTCATTTTAACAAAAGAACACCCAATAAATCACTGTTCACTAATATTTTAACGTCCTAATTCGTGTCAAAACTAAATAAAAACACCAAAAAATCTCACTTTAAATCAGAAATCTAACTATAAACTTCAAATAGACTCCAAAACACTTTCCGCTTCCCTTTTTCCTCAAAATTAAATCTATTTTTGTTTCCCGAGTAGCTAAATCATTTATAACCATTTTTATAGCTTACTAGTGCACTCCAATGCATAAAACTATAGATAAATAATCAAAATTGATATATCCAACGATAGCACGTCGAACACCCGCTCAAGGTTTGAAAAATAACGACCGCAACGACACCGATTCTATTTTAGTTTTCGGAGATTCCATCAGGGGCGCAGAGGCTCAATTTGACTTTGACAGTTATAGGTTAGGAACTCTCGTGACTCGTGAGCACGTGCAGCTGTCAAACTCTTCCTAAAAATGTTTTAAAAAACTGTTCAAATACGCTATAACATCTTAAAACTTGAATAATTCAAGTGAACTAAACAATGGAGAATACTGTCGATTTGCATTGGTTTCCTTTAGTCTCTCAGGGAAATATTTATTCCCTGACAAAGTTAACGTCAACAAAAGGTCCCAATAAAGTTCTTGTTGCTTCTTTAAAGAGGAAAATCTATCTCTGCGAGTGTCATCAACTTTCCAAATGTAAAATAAAACCTTTAATTAAGGAATTATTATTTACCTACATTCCAAGTGGTGCCGAAATAGTTTCTGTTGACGCCTATAATAAATCCAGCGAGGAAGACGAATTCGTCATTGGGATTACAATTATGAAGTACAACAGTGAAACCTCCATCGAGAGATATTTAAATATTTATACAGAAGGTGCCGGAGATGGCGAGGATAATAATTCTATCGAAGCAATTGCTCAAAATTGTCTGATGGTTGAACTAACCTATACACCGTATCATTTGTATCACACAGTAATTCCTCATAGTTCGGAAAATGAAATTGTCTGGCTGATATCTGGAGACGATTCTAAGGTTCATATGATCCGGGAAGATAAAACTAGTCATGGTTATATGGAGTCAGAAATAGAAAAATATTTTCCGGAATTTAATGAGTTGAAATCAATCGCTTTGTGGATTGATATTTATTATTATAAAGATTATAAACGAAGGGTCACTGTCATTGGTTGCGAGTGTGGATTAGTCAAAGTTTCTGATGTGGATGCAATTAAAGTTGAAATTAATGGAAATTGGACACTTAGGTATTATCAATCATTTACAATCTAATTAAAATAGCTCAGATTTTTTTCATATTAGTTTTTCATACTTTCAGGGATCACAGCGGTTCGGTAGTTCAATTTAGGTTTTCTAGTCATTTTTGTTATCAATAAAATGTTGAAAAGTCCTCAGGTTTGACTTTAAAAAAATGTATTTTTATCAGTATATGGATTTTGATTCCTTATTCTCATCCATTTTTCTTCCACTTAAGTGCGTACTGAATTATTCATAGAACCCAATCAGAAAATCCTACTATGTTTGGTTGAAAAATCTACTATTATATTTTTATTTTTTGGTTGAGAATTCTTTTTTTTTGTTCAAAATTATATTATTTTGTTAGAAATTGAACAATTGTTTTAAAAAGTCATCCTTTTTTGTTAAAAATCCAATTACTTGTTTGAAAAGGAACTTTTATGTTGGAAATTTTATATTTTCGGCTTAAAAATTCAACCGTTTTATAGAAAAATCCCATTTTTGGCTTAAAAATTCAACAATTTGGTTGACATTTCTTTTCTTGGCTGAAAAATCTATTTTGTTAGAAAATTCAATTATTTGTTTGAAAATTAAATTTTTTCTTAAGAATTCATGTTTTACGGTTGAAAATTCATGTGTTTTTTATTTTTTATTGAAATATTTTTCGGTTCAAATATCCAATATTACATTTTTTGTCAAGAATTCATCGTTTTTGGTTGAAAAATCAACTACTTGGTTAAAAGTTAAACTGCTTGGTAAAAATGTTGTTGAAAATTCACCTGTTTTTTGGAACATTTGTCTTTTTGCCTTGAAAATTCAACAATTTGGTTGAATTTTTGTTTGTTCGTGACTGAAAACTCTGTTTTTGTTGAAAAATCAGCTATTTTGTTGGAAATGCGTCTTTTCTTTAATTGAAATATAGCTACTTTGTTAAAAATTCATCTTTTTGGGCTGAAAATTCAACCATTTTGGTTAAAATATGAAATATTACATTTTTCATTGAGAATTATTGTTTTTTTGGTTGAAAATTCAACTACTTGGTTTAAATTTGAACTATTTTGTAAAAATGTTTTTTTTTTTTTGGTAAAAAGTTATATTTTTGGGTTGAAAATTTAACTTTTTTGTAGAAAATTTGTCTTAAAAAATTCAACAATTTAGTTGAGATTATTTTTCTTTCTTGACTTGATTTTGGTTGTGAAAATAAACTATATTATTGAATATTCGTATTTTTTGCAGAAGATTAAATTTAAATTAAATTTAAATTAAATTTAAATTAAATTTAAATTAAATTTAAATTAAATTTAAATTAAATTTAAATTAAATTAAATTTTTATTAAATTAATATTTGAATAAGATTTAACATGTGTTGTTAAAAATTTATATTTTTGTGTTGAAAATTCAACTTCTCGTAGAAAATAGGTTTTTTTGGCTTAAAAATTCAACAATTTGGTGGACATTTTTTCTTTCTTGACTACAAAATCTATTATTTTTTGAAAAATCAGCTAAATTGTTGAAAATTGGTATTTTTGGATGAAAATGTAACTATTTTGTTAAAAATTAGTCTTTTTGTGTTTAAAATTCACTATTTTGGTAGGAAATTCAACTATCTATTCGAAAATTAACTTTTTTTTGTTAAAAATTCATATTTGATGGTTGAATATTCAACATTGTTTTTGTATGATTCGTCTTTTTGACTTGAAAATGCAACAATTTAATAAACTGTTCATTCAGCTGTTTTTTATTAAAAATTGAAATCTTTTTTGGTTGACATATCAAATATTACATTTTTCTTTGAGAATTTATCTTTTTGATTGAAAATGCAGCTTTTTGGTTAAAAGTTGAACTAGTTTATAAAAATTTATTTTGTTGTTGAAATTGATAGATATTTTCGGGTTGAAAATTTAACTGTTTTGTAGAAAACAACTATTTTGTTGAAAAATTGAATTTTTCGGATGAATTCAACTGTTTTTAATTAAAAATTAAAATCTTTTTTGGTTAAAATATCAAATATTACATTTTTTGTTGAGAATTTATCTTTTTTGTTAAAAAATTCAACTACTTTGTTAAAAGTTTAATTACTTTGTTACAATTTTATTTTTTTGGTTAAAGATTCATTATATTAGATGAAAATTCGTCTTTTTTTATATATAAAATTAATATTCTTTGTTTTTGATTTGCAACTATAGAATTGATTTATCTTTCGGGTTTAGTTTTTCGATTGAATCGTTAGCGAATTCTTCGCTTTCGACGATGTCCTTCAAATCTATAAAATTAGCAAATAAATCGTTCAAGAAATATTTGAAATTGTTATCATCAAAAAGAGTCTCTCTCAAAGCGTCTTGTTTTCTAATATCTTGAACTTCTGTTTATGATTGTTAAAAAATGAATCGAAACCATGTCAAAGGGGAAAATGTTGTCAAAATTCTCGATTTTAGGTGTTTTAGGGGATTTTTTTAATTTAAGGGGGATTGGGTAAAAAAGGGGGCAGGCTGTGGTCCCTGCACTCTTTGTTAGTAATAGTAGTTCAAACCGTTTAAGGTCTGGTTTAAATAAAGTAGCACTTTCAAATCAACTTTTCCCTTTAGATATGATAATCCAGTATCCAGCGTTCGGATATTTCCTCAAAGGAACATAATAAAAAAGCCATGGAGCTCGGAGAAAACTCCCAGTGATGATGTAAAGACCAAGTTGAATATTCTCGTAAATACAGCGAGCACTTCGATTGTCTTTGAAGATATTTTAAGCAAAGGCTTGGAAAAAGATGTAGGGCTAAGAAGTAGTAATGCCACTGCTTGTGTCCTCTGTTCCTGTATAGCAGACATAAATATGGATAACCAAAACGAAATATTACTTGGCACCTATGAGCGGGAAGTTCTCGTTTTCGCAAATAACAACGGGACCTGGGAAATGACAAGTAAAAAATTATTCGACGCCCCGATTCACTCCATATGTTATACGGATTTAACAGGTGATGGCGTAAACGAACTTGTCGTGATGACTCAGAGAAGTGTTCACATTTTGCAACACGATTCGAACAAAATTCAGGAAATCTGGATCGAACGTTTCCGAAAGATGATAGCCGAGGAAAACGAGAATGAATAAATGGTAGAGGAAATTCACCGATTTATATTAGAGATCTTTTTTGCTTGTCCTAGGGTTTAAAGAGTTTAATTTGAATTATAGAAAGATGTTAGTTCTTCAATTTCAGGAACATTAATTCATCTTTTTAAATCTTTCAAATCAATCTTGTAGAACTTTATAAATATTAACTTTAAATTAAAAATGTTATATTTAATATAAATTTTTTAGTTATTAGATTGGGGAAATGTATATAAATAATTGTTATTAATTCTTTTTAAATTTTTTCTAATCTTTGTGAAATCTTTGAAATCACTGCGTGGAAATGTATTTTCATAATAAAACACAATAAATTGCAATGAAGTACTGTAATGTGAAAATTAAAATTTAAAAAGTTAAATTCAGAATAAATCAAAATCGAAATGTATATTCGGATCTTTATTAAATTATTATAATTTATTATTATATATATTATTTATTATTAAAATATTATATGTTTTATTATTATTCATATTTTCAATAGACAATAAATTATAATAATATGCAAATTGTCATTTTTCATTTATCTATTATTATAAAAATGCACGTGGAAATCTATTTTCACAGTAAATTGCAATAAAGTACAATAAGATTGAAATTGAAGAAGTTATATTTATAATTAAAATTAAATACGAAATTCTTGCAAATTGGAATTGATAGTTAGATTCTTGTGTTTTTTTTTCAATTCCAAGAATTTCGCAGTTGAATGTGAAAATTGTAATGTTTTACCATTTTTTAACAGTAGGAAAATTCAAATTAATTCTGCTAGAAACTACAGCTATTTTTACAATTCGGAATCTGATAAAATTTTACACCTGATTACAAATTTTTGCCAAAAAGTTACAATTTGCAATTTGAAAATTTTGAACCCATTTAAAATTAAAATCTTTGTGAAATAATTTAAATATTTGTGTAATCTTTTTATCTCTTTTGAATTCTTTGTAATTTTTGTAAACCCTGTTGACAGTTTGTGTAATCTTTGTGAAATCATTGAAATATATGAAATTCAGTGGTGAAAATGTATTTTCATAATAAAACACAACAAATTACAGTAAAATACAAGAATTTGAATATTACAATTGAAGAAATTAAATTAAGATTAAAGCAAAATTTTTAATTTCACTTGAACGTCCTACACTCAAATTTAACTACGTTTTTCTTGGAAATTAAAATTGATTGTTAGATTCTTGAATTATTTTTGTAATTTCATACAATTTTTCACATTCTTTTTTTAATACAATAGATTACAATTTGCATATTATTATAATTTATTGTCTCTTGAAATCTTGAAATCATAGTCAAAACTTTAAAATCTTTCTGAAATTTGGTGCAAACTTTGAAATTTTTGTGAAATATTTTGAAATCTTTGTGAAACCATTGAAATATTTGTGTAATCTTTTGAACTCTTTTGAAATCATTGAAATTTTGTGTAATCTCTGTTGAAATCTTTTAAACCTTTTTAATGGAAAATGTATTTTCATAATAAAACACAATAAAGTACCTACAAAAATGCGAAAATTAAAATTGAAGAAATAAAATTGTAATTTTTTGTAAAAATTTGTAATTACTTATAAAATTTGGTATTTGGTTAAATATTCTAGCGAAAGCTTGTGGTCTCCAGTGGAATTGCTAGATTTTGAACATTTTCTGAAAATTTTGTAAGTAATTACAAGTTTAAAACAAAAAAAATTTGAATTTTATTATAACTTATTGTCTCTTGAAATATTTGAAATCTTACTGAAATTTTTTCGAAATATTTTGAAATCTTTTAAAACCATTTGAAATCTTTGTGAAATCATTAAGATATTTGTGTAATCTTTTTAGCTCTTTTGAAATGTTCTGAAATATTCTGTAATCTTTGAAATCAATGAAATCTCTGGTTGGAAATGTATTTTAATAATAAAACAAAATAAAGTACAAGAATGTTAAAATTAAATTTGAATAAATTAGATTCAGAATAAATCAAAATTTAAATTCCTCTTTAACGTCCTAAACTCAAATATAACTACGAAATTCTTGGAAATTGGAATTCATCATTAGTTTTTTTTTAATTTCCAAGAAATTCGCAGTTGAATTTGAAAATTGTAATTTTTTGTACAAAAATTGTAATTACTTGTAAAAGTTTGCAAGTTTCCGTATTCTAGCAAAAATTTGTGTTTTCTAATAGCATTATTTTTGTAATTTTCTACAATTTATTACGTTTTTATAAAAAAAATAGAAAAATTAATTCTACCAGAAAGTACAGGTTTTTGCTACAATTCCGACACTTTTATTAAATTTTACAATTAAAATTGTGTACAAAAAAATTACAATTTGCATATTATGATAATTTATTGTCTCTTGAAATCTTGATATCTTTTGTGAAATCATTGAAATCTTTTGGAAATTTGGACGCAAACTTTGATATTTGTGTGAAGTATTTTGAAATCATTGAAATATTGTGTAATATTTTGAACTCTTTTGAAATTTGTGGTAATCTTTGAGAAATCTTTTCAATCTTTATGATAGGAAATGTATTGTTATAATAAAACATAATGAATTGCAATAGAGTATAAGAATGCAAATATTAAAATTAAAGAAATGAAATTAAAGAAATAAAATAAAAATTTGTAAGTATTTGTAAAAATTTCCGTATAGTAGCAAAAAATTGTTGTCGATGGCAGAAAAATTTTGGTATTTTTCTACAATGTTTAACGTTTTTTAAAAATGCGATAGGAAATTACAAATTAATTTGACTAGAAACTACAGATTTTTGCTACAATTCGAACACTTTTAGAAAATTTCAGAACTAACTACAAATTCTTAGAAAAAAAATTACAATTCGCATATTATTTAATTTTATTTTGGCTTGAAATCTGGAAATATTTCGTGAAATCTTTGAACTCTTGGTCAAATCTTTGAAATCCTTTGACATTTTGGCGAAAACTTTGAAATTTTTGTTGAATATTTTAAAATAATTGAAACGTTTTGTAATCTTTTGAAATCTTTGAAATTTTTGTTATCTTTGTGAAATCTTTTTTTTTTCAATAGAAAATGTATTTTCATAATAAAACACAATGAATTACAATAAAGTACAAGAATTCGAAAATTAAAATTGAAGAAGTAAAATTGTAATTTTTTGTAAAAATTTGGTAAAAGTGTCCGTAGCCTAGCAAAAACTTGTGGTTTCTAGTGAATTATTTTTGTAATTTTCTACAATTTTTAACGTTTCTTAAAAATAGAATAGGAAATTACAAAACTAATTATACTAGAAACTACAAGTTTTTTTTATTTTTTTTTTTATTTAGAAAATTTTACAAGTAATTACAAATTTTACAGAAAATAAAATTTAAATATTATCATTTATTGTCTTTTAAAATCTTGAAACCTTTTAAATCTTTCTGAAATTTCTTTGAAATCTTTGAAATTGTTGTGAAATCGTCTCTTCAATGTCAGAAAAATTAATTCATCTTGCAAAAATATCCTATATAATTTTTTGTTTGAATTCTAGGTTCCACAACCGGTTTATTTTTCGCAACCCGCAGCGACGAAAGCCCCAATAAGCGGCAACATGAGAGGCGATCAAAAATGGCCCCCAGCTACCGTGAAAGCTCAGACGGAAGCAGAAAACCAGGCCCGATTGGAATTGGCCAAGGGACCAGTTTGCAGACCACGTAGAGTGAACAAGGATTATCGCCCATTTTTCGCTCAGCATGCGCTAACATCCACCTACCCAGGATATAGAGCACCACCAGGAACTCAATATTTCACTCCAGGATACCAAAATTAGATGAAACTCGAGTTCTTATATTTTTCTCAATCTCAAAGCATTTGCGAGGCTGCGATCAAAACGTTGCCAATCTTATTTTTAGATTGCAACATTTCAGGGTATCAAAAAAAAAAAAAAAAAAAAAAAAAACAACAACAAGAGCAGGAATGAAAATTCTAAATTTTTCTCAGCTTCCGTTTTTAGTTTCCGCTCTTGAATTCAAGAAAAGAAATTTAATACAAGATTCGACGATGTTGTGGAATCTTTCCTATTGGACTATATTAATAGAAATCCGTTTCTATTTTCCTTTTCGCAAATTGCTTAGCTCGCGCTCTATTAATAGGTTGAGAACTAACGCTTCTGATCGCATCGAGAAATAACAATAAAGATTGGAGAATCTAGCCGAGGAGCTAGAGTGAATAAAAATAAAAATAAACTCGAAATCGAGACTCGAGACGAACGAAACCCGAAAAAAAGGCATGGAAGCTTATAAATGTAAATACGAAAGGGAGATTGATAAGCATATTTTTGTAATGTGATTCAACGAAATAGGTAACCAACTAACTTACCTTTTTAATGGTGTATAATATTATCGCGAATAAATATAATAAAGGGTCTTTAGACTTATTTATTTAAAAACTGTTGTTTTATTTTTAGTTCATTTTATATACTTATTTTTCCCATCTAAAAAAAAAAGGTGGAAGGAAATTATCGAAAATCTCACACTCATTGTTGTTGAATACATGATTGGTTGCATACTCAGCATACTGCGTGAATATGATTTTCTCGAATTTTGTACATCGCAATTTCCAAGTGAGGAATTTTTATTCTAAAAATTTATTCATAAAAGAGAAAATTTAAATTGTAAAGGATTCTAACCAAGTCAGCAATTCTGTTCTTAAAATTGGACAAAATATTTTTTAAATGACAAAAGGATTCTATTCATTAACTATTCTATTCTATTTCTATTGTATCTTATTCTATTCATAATTATATTCATAACATTGATAAAACAGAAAATTTTAATTATAAATGTTTTTTAATATTTGAAAATAATTATGCTCTCAACATTTTGCTAACAGTTTAGTCGGTAGCGGTAACAAAAAAATTAGCGGTACCGACAAATTTTAAACAAAATATAGATTTTTGAAGATTTCAAACAAAAAATTTAAAACCTTTTTAAGAATCTTGAGAGGTGAATACGTAGGAGTAAAAGGATAAAGAAAGAGAATTAAACACATTTCTTAAGGTTTCTCAAAAAATTTGTAATGATTTTTTATTTTACAACATTTATTTTAAGAGGATAATTAAAAAGATTTCAAAACATTTCAAAATATCTCCAAAATTATCAAAAAAGCATCTGGAAGGTTTGCGGACAATTTTTGTTATTTTGCAGAAATTTTTCAAAATTTGAGGAAAACTCAAACGATTTAAAAAGATATTTAGAAGTTTTTATAAAATTTCAAAAAACTTAGAACGAAATGTAGATTTTTGAAGATTCCGAAATAAAATTTTGAAGTTTTCTTGAAAGATTTTGAAAGGCTTCAACATAATAAAAAAATCTTAAGATTCCTGGGAATATTTAAAGTATGTAATTATTTATTTTTAAAATTAATTTTAAGAGAATATTTAAAAAGATTATAAAATATTTCCAATTTTGCCAAAAATCAATCCGGAAGATTTTAAAACAATTTTAGGAATAATTCGGGTAAATTAAAAAGATTTTTTAGAATTTTGAAGAGATTAAAAATATTTTTAAACTGTTAAAGATTTCCCAACATTTATAAAATATTCATAAAATTTTTGAAGACATCAAAACGTCTTAAATATCTTTTGAACCACTCAAAATTTTCCTAAAATTATGTAAACTCCCGTAAAAGAACAAAAATTCTTCGATTTTTTGTAGATACTTTTTCGAAATTCCTGAAATCTTCAAAAATCTTTTTGAATTTTCTCGAGAAACCTAGGAAAATTATATTTATTTAACCTTAAAGTAAATAAACAAATAAATTTTAAAAATAGTCATTCTGAATTTTTATCTTGTGTTAAAAGTTATTTTTTTCCTTCAAATTATAATTTTTCTAACATTTTTTTATTTATCCTTTATTCGTCCTTTTTTATTAAAGTTGCTAATGATCGGTTTAAAAATTAAAGTCTTTTTTGGCATCTTATGAAAGCGTAAGATATCAAAAAGAAGCTTACGAAATTAAGTAATTAACCTTTTAAGCTAATTGTGCAAAAAATGAGATCTCTGAAAAGAAAATAGTTTTTATATGATCCTAAAAATCAAAATAATGTTACTGATGATATATGTATTTTGTTGAAATTTTGTTTATGAATTCCACTGTTTCTGATTAAAAATAAAAATCTTTTTGGATTAATATATCAACTACTACATTTTTTGTTGAGAATTCATCTTTTCAGTTGAAACTTCAATCACTTGGTTGAAAGTTGAACCACTATGTTAAAAAATCATTATTTGTTGAAGATTCATCATTTTAGTTGAAAAGTTGCCTTTTTTGGTAGAAAATTAATCTTCTTGATAGAAAATTCATGTATTTGGTTGACAATACAAGTGAACAAAAACTAATCTTTTTTGGTTGAGGATTCAACTATTTGGTAGAACATTAGTCTTTCTTGGATGAATTCAACTGTTTTTGATTGAAAATAAAAATATTCTTGGATTGAAATACCAACTATTATATTTTTCGTAAAAATTCATTTTTTTTAAATTCAACTATATGGTTGAAGATTAAATTTTTGTTGAAATTTTGACAAGTGAGCCCAAAAAATAAATAGTTATTCGAAATTTTCATTTTGTATTAAAAATCATATTTCCTTTGAATCGAAAAACTACACGCGCGCGATTGATGATGCTAAACCTATCTCAAAAAAGTGTTTGCGACACTACGTGAATACGACTTCGATTACAAATTTTCTTCATCATCAATTTTGTAAATTAATATTAAAAAAAAAGTAATTTTACTTCATGATGAAATTTATTTCCAAACGTTTCTAAGCATTATTGATAAAAGAGCAAATTTTATTTGGAAATAATTTTTTGATATTGAGAAATAAATCTGTTTATAAAATTTTGCTACAACACTATAATTTGTAAACTTTTTAACACATTGAAAGGTATGAGACAAATAATTTTATGGACAAAAACTTTGAATAGCTGTGATAATTTAAATTTATTTAGGTTTTATGTTAGAAGCCTAATTTTCAGTTTTTCAGATTTCAAAACAGCTCAAAAAAGAATCTGAAAGATTTAAGACAATTTTTTTTATTTTGCAGGATTATAAAATTTGTTAAGAAAACTCAATTATTTAAAAAGATATTTAGAAGCATGAGAAGTTTTGAAAATATTTGAAAATAATTTCAGTCTTATAAAGATTTCGATTTTAAACAAAATCTAGCTTTTTGAAGATTTCGAAAACAATAAGCTTTTTAAGAATTTTGAAAGGTTGCAAGAAAAAAATTTTTTTTAAGATTCATGGAAAAATTTCAAATCATTTTTTTGCTGACAAATTATTTTTGAGAGAAAATTGAGAAAAGAATTTCCTGACATTTCGAAAAAGAATGTAGAAGATTTTAAAACAACAAATTTAAATTTTGCAAGATTACAAAGTTTAAAAAAGATACAAAAATCATTTAAAGCTAGAGAAGATTTTAAACAATTTAAAACAAAATCTAGATTTTTGAAGATTTCGAAAAAAAAGTTTTCAACTAATTTTGAAAGGTTCCAAGAAAAAACACTTTTTGTAAGATTCCTGGGAAAATTTCAAATAACTTTTTGCTGAAAAATTAATTTTAAGAAATTTTTTTTTAAATTTCAAAAAAGCATGTAGAAGACTTTAAAGCAAAAAATTTCAGTTTTGCAAGATTTCCAAATTTTAGAAAGAATCAAGTAAGTTTAAGAGATAATTAGCAGTTTTAAAAAGATACAAAGATAATTTAAAACTTGAAAAGATTCCATAAATATTTAAAACAAAATAGAGTTTGCATGATTTCGAAAGAAAAGAAACTTTTTAAAAATTTTGAAAGGTTTCAAGAGAATAACAATTTTTTCAAAGATTCCTGGGAAAATTTGAAATGATTTTTTTTGCTGAAAAATTAATTGCAAAATTTGAGAAAAAGTTCAAGTAAGTTCAAGAGATATTTAGAAGTTTTTAAATGAACTAAAAGTAATTTAAAACTTAGAGATTTATACAAATTTTAATTTTGGTAGATTTCCAACGAAAAAATCGAAGCTTTTTAAGAATTTTGAAAGGTTTCAAGAAAAAAAATTTGTTAAAATTTCTGAGAAAATTTAAAATGATTTTTCATTTTGAAAAAATTAATTTTTAAAGAACATTCAAAAAGATTTATAAAAATGTCGAAGAAAATCTGGAAGATTTAAAAGCATTTTTTTGAAAATTTTTTCAACATTTCAGGAATAATTTGAGTCAGTTCAAAAGATGCTTAAAAATTCATCTCTTTTGGTAGAAATTTAATCTTTCTTGGTTAAAAATTTAACAGTTTGATTGGAAATTAATATGTATTGGTTTCAACTACTTCGTGTAAAATTCGTCTTTTTTTGATGAATTCAATTCTTTTTTATTCAAAATAAAATACTTTTTAGTTAAAATATCAACAATAACATTTTTCGTTTAGAATTAACCTTTCTTGCAGAAATTTTAATCTTCAGGTGAAGATTAATGAAAATTTGCCTTTTCAAATTAATTCAACTGTTTTCTTATTTAAAATTACAATATTTTTTATTGAAATATCATCTAATACATTTTTGTTGAGAATTCACCTTCTTGGGTTAAAGATTCATAATTTTACTTGAAAATTAATCTTTTGCGGTTGGTGGTCAAAAATACTTTTCTTTTGGTAAAAGTTTAATCTTTTGTTAAAATTACAACTGTTTGGTTGAAAATTAATTTGTTTTGGTTGCAGATTCTACTATTTCGTTAAAAAATCGTCTTTTTGGATGAGTTCAACTGTTTTTGATATAAAATAAAAATATTTTTTAGTTGAAAATTCAACTTTTTGGTTGAATATTAACTTCTTTGTTGAAATTTTGTTTTGACGCATCTGAAATCATCAAAAATCTTTTTAAATTTTCTCAAGACTGATGATGCTAGTTTTCTAAAAACGAAATTCGTTTGCAGAGGGTGTTTTAGTTAAAAAGACTGTGTATATCAAAAGATAAAAGTACAGAACTATACCCTTTATTCTCACCGCGACGGTACAATATAAATATATTTGTAAATATGTAACAATGTATAGCGTGTTTGTCTTCAAATCCGTCAACTGGATCTCTTTGTATAGAGTAGCAAAATTAAAATATCCTTTTTATCGGCAATAAATAATTGTGGTAAATTTTTTTTGAACACAGATCATGCATGGACCTAGTCACTTTTATAAAATAGCCTTTTTACAATTCAGACACAAGTCGATGGACATTACTAGTGTCAAGAATCTACATTTTTTTACAAGAGTACGAACATTAAGAAGCGAATTTCGATCTCGAAATATAAATTCATCCCTGAGCAGTGCATTCTATTAACCCTAGCATTTTTAATATAAAATGTTTCCCTACATTTCTAGATCGAATTCGAGAAGCGAGTTAATTTCACGAAAAGCATTGTGCACTTAGTATTAAATAGATCGCACAATGACTAGAACCTCCAAGTGATGAATAATTTTTATAAGGAATTTGCTCAAAGTCATTTTGATATTAAGCGATCTTGGAATTAGCGAAAAAAAATGTAGATTTTAGTGATCGCTTGTAAAAACCAGTATTATAAATATTCTATCACCAATTTTAAACTAAGGAAAATCCCTGCGTCTGCTGAATGGCCTGGAGTAGCTTATACTGCAGTCTTTCGCGAGTTTGATATCGAGGTAAGTCGAGGAGATTGAAGCAAGTGTGGGCAACGGGGAGGTATTTCTCGTCGGTCATCGGTTGGATTGTAATCTGAAATTAGATTTTTTATTATTTTAAGAATTTCATTATGCAAGAAACTTCAAGTTTTTATTCTTTTAATCCAAAAAATATCAAAATTTCCCATTTTTAACTATCTATTTAATTAAAATCGTATAATTGTGAATGCTGCATTAAAGATGAGGGTTGCTACAGATCAGGGAAAGTCAGGGAATTTAATACTGATCAGGGAAAGTCAGGGAAAACCTGACAGAGTCAGGGAATTTTCGGTAAACTGAATCTGAAATCAATTTTTTTTTTAAATTCATCAATTTTGTTAAAAAGTCATTCTTTTTGGTTGAAAATTCGTCTTTTTGGATTGAAAATGCCTCTATTTGGTAGAAATTACATTCTTGGAATATTTGGTTGAAAATTAATCTTTTCTGGTGTAAAATTATTCTTCTTGTTTGAAAATTGATCTTTTGTGTTAAAAACTCATTTCTTTGGTTGAAAGTGTTGAAACTTATCTTTTTTTTAATTGAAAATTAATTTATTAAACTGAAACATCAACTATTTCATTTTCTGTCCAAAAATTAGATATTTTTTATAGTAATTTAATCTTCTTGGGTGAAAACCCAAATATTTGGTTGAAAATTTAACTATTTCGTGGAAAATTTATTTTATTTAGATGAAAATTATTTTTTTTTTACTGGAAATTTAACTATTCTATTTTTGGTTGAAAATTGAACTACTTTGTTGCAAAATTGGTTTTGTTTTGGGTTCTTGATTGAAAATTCATCTTTTTTTATTGAAAATTAACTTTTTTGTTAATAATTTCTCTTTTTGGTTTGAAGATTAGTCTGTTTTGGCTGAGTATTCAACTAATTTTTTTTTAAATTATTAATTTTTGGTTTAATTCAACTGATTTTGATTGGAAATTAAAATACTTTCCAATGGAAATATCAACTATTACACTTTTCGTTGAGAATTCATTTCTTTGGATCGTAGATTCATCACTTTGTTAGAAAATTTAACTGTTTTTTTGAAAATTCCTTTTTTCTTGGTTGCAAATTAATTATTGTAACTGAAAATTTAATCCTTCCATTTTTGATTCCAAATTTATCTTTCTGAGTTTAAAACTCAACTATTTGGTTACAAATTCATGTATTTTACGCATGTCTTACGTAATTGGACGGTCAGGGAAAATGCAAAATTGACCAGGGAAAATTCGGGGAATTTCGAAAATGGGATTTTGTAGCAACCCTGCATAATGAAAATGATTTCAAGTAAAACCAAAAGAGTCAAAGTTAACATTTTTATACAATTTTAGATTAATAACGTACAAGAATAAGTAATTTGAAGTCTTTTACAGATAAAGAGTTAAAAGTGAATAAGGCTTAAAAGTTGAAAAAATAAATTTTCCAATTGAACGAAATTTGAAAACTTTAACAATTTAAATTGGAAGTGTTTGAGAGTTATACCGTTTTATTTTCAAGAATTAAAAATGAAATAATTAAAAATTTGAAACATCTAAATTTGAAGGAATTGCAATTTTTAACACTCTTAGTTGGACAATTGCAATCAATTTTACATTGAAGCATTTAAAATTAAACAAATTTAAAAGGGTAGCATTCAAACTTGAAAATTTTCAAATAAAGTATTTCCAACTATACAATCAAAACTAAATAATTGAATTGTTAACCTTGAAAATTTAATTGAAGACGTGAGATTGACAACTGAATAAGATCCAATTTTTCGAAATTTTGTTTTCAACGATTTCAAGTAATTTAGGGCACTATTTATCGATAAATATTAGAAATATGTAAAAATCATTTCTCCTTTCACCGAAAAAATGAATTAAAAGAAATATTAAAATAACTGGATAAGGACTAAACAGGCTCGAAAAAGTCCTTAAAATATTTTCGTGATTTTGTAAAAAATACGCAGTTGAAAAAATTTATGAGAAAAAAATGTCTAATGTTTTCACATGTTTAATCTAAAGATCTCGGGAAACATAAGCTTGTATAATTTTATCAAAATTTTATGCATGAAAACCTATAGGAGATAACTTTTTTTGTCATCTTGTAAAATTTCATTTGTAGTCTTTATCTAGTTGTGAATCTCATGTCTTCAATTATTTGAAATCGAAGCGTTCAAAATGAAAATATTTTAAAAAGAGAGGGTTCAACAATAAAAAAATCTAATTAAGAGTAGTGTTAAATTTGAATCATTTAAAATTGAACAATATTTATAACGTTTAGTTTACGAAATTAAATAATAAACCTTTTAAGCTAGTTGTGCCAAAAATCAGATCTCTAAAAAAATAGTTTTTATATGATCTTAAGAATCAAAATAATATTACTGATGATGTCATTTCAAATAAAAAACATTATTTCTAATTAAAATTTTATTAATTTACAAAAGAAATGTATTTCAACAATGTTTTTCGCAATTGAATGTTTTCTTACTACCGATTCTCACCAGTTTCTACTGTTTCCAATTTAGAAAGTAAATTTTCCAATAGCTGAATTCGTTCAATTTTTTGTAAATAAAATATTTTTCGAACAAGAACTTTATTCGAAGTTTGCTTACTTATTTCCGAAATTGGAAACAATAGAGTTCTAAGGAATGTTTTCCTGCAAAAAACCATGATTTATTAAAATTAAACCATTTTTTTAAATTGGGAAGATGAGACCGTAAGAAAAAATTCAATTACCAAAATTATTGTTAAAATAATTTTTTTTCATCATTTTAAAACTTTTTTCATAAAAAAAGTGTTTTCTCTCATAAGACATTACTGATAATATAATTTCAATTCCTAAAATCATAGAAAACTTTTTTTATAAAGACCTGCTTTTAGGCACAACTACCTCAAGTGTTCAGAATTCAACAATTCAAAATTTAATCTTTTTTTGAAGAGGATGAATAGAAAATTTAATAATGTCAAATAAAAAAATTCTATTGCCAACTAAAAAATATTTAAATTGAACTATTTGGAATCTACACAAGTCTTCACAATTCGGAAATTTTAGATTGAACCTTTTTAAAGACAAATCACTTGATTGTAAATTAAGAGCGCTTAAAGATCAATATTATACCTTAATAGCCTTCATTCCTTGGATTGGAATTCGATCACTTCCAGTCAGGAACAAAAGAAACTTCTTTTTCTCTTCCAACGGTAGCTGATGAAAAACTTGCCAGAAGAGGACAATTGTTGGGTCATCCTTCGTGTATCCTTCCTTGTAACTAGTATTTCTCTCCAGTTCTTGCCAATCGTAATTTTCATTTCCGACAACGACTGCCATCAATTCCTGACTATGGAATAGTTTTAAGACACGTCCACCACAGACTTTGTGAAAACCTTTGTCAAACGCCGTAAACTGCGCCTCTACTGATTTGTTCAAAATGTAGTCTACCATTAGATTCACGTATTCTTTCCTGTAAATAAATTAAGTTGTTGAAATAGAAAAACAGAGACGGATGAATGTTGTACAAGATACATGAATTTTCAACCAAATAGTTGTAGCCTCAACTAAAAAATATTAATTTTCAACTAAATAGTTAAATTATCAACTAAAAAAGTTAAATTTTCAACCGAAAAATGGAATAGTTCAACTTTGAGCTAAAAAAATCATTTTTACCCAAAAAAAAAAAAAAATTGTCAACAAAATAGTTAAATTTTCAATGAAAGCGATGAATTTACAACTAAAATGATGAATCTACTATTCGAAAAGTTGAATTTTAAACCAAAAAGATGAATTTACAACTTGAATTATGAATCTTTAACTGGAATAGTCGAATTTTCAATCAAAGAAATTAATTTTCAAGTAAAATGATGGGACATTCAACAGGATTAGAAAATTTTCAGTTTAACAAATTTATTTTTACAAAAAAAAATAATTTTCAACAAAATAGTTACATTTTCAACCAACAAGATGAATTTTTTTTATTAAAATAATGGTTATTTAACAAACAAACAAATTAAGTTTTAACAAAAGAGTGTAACTTTCATCCAAGTAGATGATTTTTCAACAACAAAAATAAGTATTTTAATTTTCAATCAGAGTGATAAATTTTCAACTTAAATGATAAATCTTTAACTATGATAGGTAAATTTTCAACAAAAGAGACGAATTTTCAACTAAAAAAGAAATGGTTAATTCGAAAATAAAGTAATGAAGGGTCCCGGGGCAGAAGGCTGTTAATACAAAAACTCGAATTTTATAGGAGATACAAAAAACGGTCTAACTTTAACGCATTTGATTATGTTTTTAAAGAAAAAAGTACTTTCGAGCTATTACTTGCGGGTCATCCATAAACTACGTTACCAATTTTAGGGCCCCCCCCCCCCCACTAAGGATCGAAGCCGTTGGCTATACACAGATTTCATGTTTATTTTTTGTTTTTTCGCATTTCTAATGAGTTGTTTATTAAGTAGAATTTTTGACAAGAAAAAAGACTTTGAAAAATAGTTGAATTTTCAACAAAATAAAGAAATTTTTAACGAAAGATTTAATATTTCTTGTTTCATGTATGAATTTTCAATCCAAAGGGACGAATTTAAAAAAAACCGTTAAGTTTCCTACTAAAAAAGATAACTCAATAAAATAGTTGAATTTTCAGGCTACAAAGATGAGTTTAACCAAAAACGAAATAGTTACACTTTCAGTTTAAAAATTAATTTTCAACGAAAATATACGAATTTTCAACTGTTTAAATTCAACTAGAAAGCACGAATTTTTAACAAAATAGTTTAATCCTCAACCAAAATGACAATTTTCCAAAAAAGAAGATTAATTTTCCGCTGAAAAGGACGAATTTTCAACAAAAAAGTGAACTTTTTAACAAGTAGTTAATTTTTCAAATAAATATTTAAATTTGTAACCAAACAGTTGACTTTTCTACCAATACACCAAAAATGGAACAGTTCCATTTTCAGATTAAAAAATTAATTTTTTACAAAAAAAAAAATAATTTTCTTCTAGTTAAATTGAATAAAAAAAGACGAGCTTTCAACGAAATAGTTAAATCCATAGCCAAAAAGATGAATTTTCAAAACAGAAGATTAATTTTCTACCCAAAAAGACGAATTTTCAACAAAATAGATGAATTTTCCACAAAAGAGTTCAATTTTTAACCATATAATTGAATTTTATACCAAAATAGTTGAATTTTCACCAAAAAGATGAATTTATAACCAAATACTTGAATTTTCAAATAGAAAAGATCAATTTTCAATTAAAAATATGAATTTTCAACCAATAATGGAACAGCTATATTTTCAGGTTAAAAAAAACTGGTTAAATTGTCCACTCTGAAGATGAATTTTCAACTGAAATGATAAATTTTCACCAAAAAAGAATTAATTTTTAACAAAATAGTTCAACTTTCATCAAATAGTTGAATTTTCAAACAAAAAGATCAATTCTCCACAAAAAGTGTAATTGATGATATTTTAACCAAAAATAAGATTAATTTTTTACTAAAAAACATGAATTTTCAATAGAATATACCAATTTTCAACTAAAAAAAAAGATACATTTTAACCAAATAGTTGAATTTTTAACTAAAAAAGACAAATTTTCATCTAAAATTATAATAATAGGTAAATTTTTAGTTGAAAAAGGTTAATTTTCAACCAAAAAGAAACAAATTTTCAACGAAATAGTTAAATTTTTCACCAAAGAGATAAATCTTCAACCAAAAAGATAAATGTTTAACAAAATAGTTGCATTTTCAACAAAATAATTAGATTTTCAATCAAATAGAATTTTTAACCAAAATAAAAATGTTAACAAGTTTTCAGCGTGACCCTCTTCCCCCTCAAATTGGTAACGTAGTTTATCGACGATCGCTTAGCTCTATCAAAATATGAAAGGAAGATCCTGAAAGAAGCAAACAGCTCCGAGAAAAGCTCTTGTCAAAGGTACGGCACGTTCTAAAAACGCTAATTTGGCTCAGAAAGAGTCGCCGAACTTTTTTATTTTTTCATTAGCAACAAATAATTATGAAAAGGTCAGTTTTCTTACTTATTTTCTAGAGTTACAGGAACTGTACTGCCGCCCGGTATCAACTCGACACTTTTCTTCGCTCCATAAAACTCCCGAGTTATTTCGAAGTTTAGACAAAAGACATCTTCAAAGTCACTTCTCTCATAGTCGAGTATATCTTGGAAACTCCTGCAATTAAATATTTTAGACAAAATGCAAATGCAGGGTGTCTAATAAAATCCTCGAAAAAAATTCCCTAAGAATTCCAGGTTTTTCGCATTTTTTAATACAATCGAATGGAAATATGTATATAACTTTCTGAGTTTATTACAATGTCTTTTTTCAGTCCAAATATTAAAATGAGTAGAAATTTTACTTTTTATATTTAAAATTAAATAACATTTTTTTTTCATTTGTGAAAGTAACTTTAATTAAGGATCAGTAATTTCTTAATGGTACGAGTTTCTTGGGAATAAAATAATATGTTTAATTTAGAAAGCTTTGATAAATTATATTACAAGATATTCCTAAATATATTATCACCGCCGATTAATTAAATAAATAATACTAAAAACATAGTTAATCATTTCTTGAATTTGTCCCTAGAGTCCATGAATTTGAATAAAAATTAACACAAATTTTTATTTTATCTTCATATACCTAAAATTCAGTGCATATTTAACATATTATTTTGAATGAAAGTTATTTTCCAGATGAAGCCATCCTGAAAAAGGCTGAAATAAGGAAATCTTTCACGAAAATAAAGAAATATATTATTTTAAGTACAATTAATTACATTTTCAGTAAGACAGATGAATTAAAACAAAAAATAGTTGAATTTTCAACCAAAGTTATAAATATTCAAATAAAATTATGAATTTTTCACTGGAATAGTGGAATTTTCATCCAAAAAACTGAATTTCCAAATAACAAGATTAATTTTCGATTAAAAAATACGAATTTTTAACAAAATACAAGAATTTTCAACTAAAAAAGATAAATTTTTATCTGAAAATTGAATAGTTAAATTTTCAGTTTAAAAACTTAAATTTAAAAAAAAGAGATACATTTTCAAGTAAAATGATGAAACATTCAACTAGATTAGTTAAATTTTCAGTTCAAAATGATAATTAACAAAAAAAAAACGAATTTTCAACAAAATAGTTGAATTTGCAACCAAAGAGATGAATTTACAATTAAAATAACGGTTCTTAAACCAAAAAAAAATGAATTTTTAACGAAAGAGTTTAACTTTTAACAAAGTAGTTTAATTTTCAACCAAAAATTAATTATCAACCAAGAAGATTAATTTTCTATCAAAAAAGAAAAATTTCAAAAAAATACATGAATTTACAACTAAATA
>CAKNYM010052989.1:611755-631483 GCA_932195095.1 Andricus curvator
AATTTTAATTTTCAACTAAAATTATAAATCTTCAACTGTGATAGTTAAATTTTAATTTTCAATTAAAATGATCAATCTTTAACTGTGATAGTTAAATTTTCAACAAAAAGATAAATTTTTAATAAAATAAAAATGAATTTTCAGCAAAGTATTTTAATTTTCAATCAAAGTGATGAATGTTCAACTAAAATTATAAATCTTGAACTGTGATAGTTGAATTTTAATTTTCAACTAAAATTATAAATCTTCAACTGTGATAGTTAAATTTTAATTTTCAATTAAAATGATCAATCTTTAACTGTGATAGTTAAATTTTCAACAAAAAAGATAAATTTTTAATAAAATAAAAATGAATTTTCAGCAAAGTATTTTAATTTTCAATCAAAGTGATGAATGTTCAACTAAAAATTATAAATCTTGAACTGTGATAGTTAAATTTTAATTTTCAACTAAAATTATAAATCTTCAACTGTGATAGTTAAATTTTAATTTTCAATTAAAATGATCAATCTTTAACTGTGATATTTAAATTTTCAACAAAAAAGACGAATTTTTAAAAAAAATACATGAATTTTCAACTAAAAAAGAAATGTTCAACCAAAAATTGATTAGTTAAATTTTCAATTAAAAAAAAATTATAATTTTGTAAACAAAGAGATGAATTTTCAACTAAGAAATATTTTTTAGTCAAGAAAATAAAAAAAAATTCAACCAAACTGTTGAATTTTTAAGCAAAAAGAGGAATTTTCAGCCAAGATTAATTTTCGACCAAAAAAATCGAATTTTCCACAAAATACATGAATTTTCAACTAGAAATAATAAATTTTCAACAAAGTAGTTACATTTTCAACCCAAAAGATGAAATTTCAACTAAAATGATAAATTTTCAACTGGAATAGTTGAATTTTTAACAACAAAAAAAGTGAATTTTCAACTAAAATACATGAATTTTCAACTGAAATGATGAAATATTCAACTGGAATAGATAAATCTTCAGTTAAAAGAATTAATTTTTAATTAAATAGTTAAAGATACAACTGGATTAGTTAAATTTCCAGTTAAAAAAATAATTTTGCAAACAAAGAGATTAATTTTCAACTAAGAAATATTTGTCAGTCAAGAAAGGACAAAAAATGTCAATCAAACTTTTGAATTTTTAAGCAAAAAGATGAGTTTTCGACCAAAAAGATTAATTATTCACCAAAAAGGAAGAAATTTCCACAAAATACATGAATTGTCAACCGAATAGTTGCATTTTCAACTAAAAAAGATAAATTTTCAACCAAAAATTGAATTTTTAGTTTAAAAATTAATTTTCAATAAAAAACGAATTTTCAACTGGAATAGTTGAATTCTAAACCAAAAAAAAAAATGAATTTTCAACTAAAATTATGAATCTTTAACTGGGATTTTTGAACATTTTGAACCAAACAGATGAATTTTTAACTGAGAAAAAATTTCCAGTTAAGACAGGAAAGAAAATGTCAATCAAACTATTCAATTTTCAAGCAAAAAGGATCAAGTTTCAACCAAAAAAGAACCATTTTTAACTAAAAATAGAATAGTTAAATTTTCAGGCAAAAAAATTAATTTCCAAGGGAAAAAACAATTTTCAACAAAATAGTTAAATCCAGTAATATAAAGCTACTTTGACAAATAAAGAATCATTGTTATTTAATTTTTTTTAAATGAGGCACGCTCTTCAAAAAAATTCGGACTTAAAAAAACATTCCCAGACATTTCTAGGTTTTCCTAGGTAAATACAAATTCCCAGGGTTTTCCAGGTGAGTAGACACCCTGCAATGTAACTTTTTCTTACTTGGCAATAACTGGATCCATATCATTGACATCGCCAAGACCCACCGGTTCCTGCAACAGTTTCTTATAAAGCGCCAGTGGAAAAGGCAAATTGATGATGATGAAATTGTAGATAACGAGACCGCAAAGAACGCCGATCAGGTAATACATTTGCACGTCCTCGAAGGAAAATTCATTGAACCAGATAGTCCTCGTTTCCTTGTAATCTTTGAACATTCCGTACTTTGCATCTAGAATTTCTTTCAGGAGAAGCAAGAAAAATTCCTTCCTCACGCCTCCTGCGTCTTCTGCTTCCTCTCCACGGAATTTCACCTTCAAAGACCAAAAGAGTATTCAGAAAAATTTTCAAAAATTTCCTTCACAGTATTCGGGTACTTTTTGTCACGCACACAGGGTAATTTTTTGCGCTCAAAGGGTAACAAATTCAGGATAAATTTATAAAATTTCAAAACAATTCAAGTTAAAGTCAAGAAAATTCCATTGATTTCTGTAAAAATCGAAAAAATTTAGAGGAATTTAAGGGAAAAGAGAAGAATTCGATGAAATTCATAAAAATGCAAGGTGAATTAAAAACATTCAAATGAATTGAAAAATTGGAAAAGAGAAGAATTCGATGAAATTCCTAAAAATGCAAGGTGAATTAAAAACATTCAAATGAATTGAAAACAATTTAAAAATATGAAACAACTTGATTGAATTCAGTAACTTTGAAATGAGCTTAGAAAAATTCAAGGGAATTCAACAAAATTTGATGAAATGCCTCAAAATTCAAGGTGGGTTAAAAGAATTTAGGAACAATTAAATAAAAAGTTTGAAAAACTCAAACAAATCCATTAAATTAAATAGAATTAAGTGAATGTAGAAGAATTCAAGTAAATTAAAAAAATTCCAGAGAATTCCAAAAAATTTTAAAGAATTCTGGGTGAACTCCACAAGAAATTTCAAATCTCTTCAAATCTTTGAAACCCTACTAATTTCTAACTAATTGAGTGGATTTAGATAAATTTAAGGGAAATGAGAAGAATCATATGAAATCCATAAAAAAGTCAGGCTGAATTTAAAAAGTAGAATTTAGTGAATTTAAAATAATTTAAAAGAATTCAGGATAAATTAAGAATTCAGGGCGAATTCCAAATGAATTTCAAAAAATATTTAAAAATCTCTCCAAATCTTTGAAACCCTACGAAATCCCCCACTTCTTGTTAATAAATTCTTTGAAATCCATTAAAATATTAAAAACCCTTAAAATTATTAAAACCCTTGGAATCTTTTAAAATACCCTAAAATATTCC
Source organism: Andricus curvator (assembly GCA_932195095.1). NCBI lineage: Eukaryota > Metazoa > Arthropoda > Insecta > Hymenoptera > Cynipidae > Andricus > Andricus curvator. The sequence goes on from CAKNYM010052989.1 coordinate 614,866, forward strand.
AAAGTCTTTGAAATCCCCTCAAACTATTGGAATACAAAAAAATTCTAGGAATCTTTTGAAATTTCCTAAAATATTTCAAATCCTTTGATATCTTTTGAAATCCCTTGAAACTTTTTAAAGCTCTTGAAAATGCCTGGGAATCTTCTAAAATACCCTAAAATATTTCAAATCCTTTGATATCACATTAAATTACTGAAATCAATGAAAAATTTCTTTGTAATCTTTTCAAATAACCTAAAATATTTCAACTCCTTTAAAATCTTTCGAAATCCCTTGCAATTTTTCAAAGCTCTTGAAAATGCCAAGGAATTTGAAAAAATATTTCAAATCCTTTGATAATTTTATCAATTGATCCTTAGGATAAATTAAATAAAAACTATACAAAATTAAAAAAAAATCCATTGAATTAAGTAGAATTGAATAAATTTAGAAAAATTCAAGTGAATTAAAAAAATTCAAAAGAATTTAAAAGAATTCAGGATAAATTAAGAAGAATTCACGGTGAATTCCGAAAAGTAATTTCAAATATCTTCAAATCATTGAAATGATCGGACATCTGATAAAGTCCTGTGAAATCTTTTAAAATATCTTACAACCTTATAGATCCTGTAAAATCGTTCCATATCTTCCGAAATTATAGAAAATTCTTTATCTTCAAATATTGCAATCGCTTTGAAATCCCTTCAAATTATTAAAATCAATAAAAAATTTCTAAGAATCTTTCAAGATTCCCTAAAATATTTAAAACCCTTTGAAATCCTACAGAACACCTCACTTTTCGTGAATAAATTCTTCAGAATCCACTAAAATATTATAAAATCCCGTGAAATCTTTCAAAAGTGAAATCTTTATTAAATCTTTGAAATCCCTACACATTAATGAAATTAATTAATAATTCCTTGGAATCTTTTGAAAGTCCCTAAAATACTTCAAATTAAAAGTTCTTGAAAATGCCTTAGAAGTTTTAAAAATAACCTAAAATGTTAAAAAAATCCTTTCAAATTATTGAGATCTATTAAAAATGTATATAGAATCTTTAAAAATACCATGAAATATTTCAAAAGAATTCAAGACACTTCAGAAATATGTCTAGAATTGAATAGTGATTAACCCGTGACTTAATTTATTGAAAGAAAAGTGACATAGGGTACCATAGGAACCAAACCTTGAAAAAGGGTACTTAATTGAATATAGGGTACAATAGGGGATACAGGGACCGGTCTGTGAGACCTGCAAACATTAATTCATAAACAAGAATTTCAAAAATAAGAGTCTTTCTTCTAAAAAAAAACTTACTCTGAGAGGTTTTTTAAGATCACGAGACTCGTAATGAGATAATTCCCTCAAGGTGTCATCAACTATATTTTCTCGTGAGACTTCAAGCATCAGGACGTGGTCATGTTGGTTTGGATTTCCTCCTAAGATGGGAGCGAATAGCATGTGAGTAAGGGCTCTAGTCGTTGCTTCATTCATTGCCGATTGCATCTGAAATGTGGAGTTTAAATCATAAAAACAAAAGCTCAAGCTAATTATTTTATTTGATATTTACAGATGCATTTTCAATCCAAAAGGATGAATTTTCTGCCCAAATAGACAAATGTTCAACAAAACAGTTAAATTTTCGACCAAAAAAGATTACTTTTTCACAAAATAGTTCAACTTTCAACAAAATAATTTAATTTTCAATAAAATAGACTACTTTTCAACCAGATTGATGAATTTTCCACCTACAAAGATGAATTTTCAACCAAATGATCAAATTTTCAAACAAAAAAGTTTAAACTTTAACAATAAACAGTTAAATTTTAAACAAAATAATTTAAATTATTACAAGAGAATTGAATTTTCAACAAAAAAAGATCAATTTTCAATCCAAAAGGGCCAATTTTCTATCCAAATAGACAAATGTTCAACAAAATCATTACATTTTCGACCAAAAAGATGGCTTTTAACCAAAATACTTGAATTTTCAACAAAATAATCAAATTTTCAACGAAATACTTTATTTTTTAACCAAAAAAATGAAATTTTCTACTTACAAAAGTGAACTTTCAACCAAATAGTCGAATTTTCAAATAAGAAAGGTGAAACTTCAAGCAGAAAAGTTGAATTTTCAACAAAAAGATGAATTATCAACAAAAAATATAATAGTTGATATTTCAAAAAAGACGAATGTTCAATGAAATACATGAGTTTCCAAACAAATAGTTGAATTTTTAACCAAAAATGGAAAAGTTAAATTTCCAGTAAGAAAATTAATTTTAAAAAAAGAACGAATTTTTAACGAAATAATCAAGTTCTCAACCAAAGAGATGAATTTTCAACTAAATTGATGGCAAAATTTCTACAAAACAGTTGAATTTTCAACCCACTAATATGAAGTTTCTACTAAAAAGATAAATTTTCTGCCAAGACGAATCTTCAACCAGAGATGAATTTTCTACTAAAGTGATGAATCTTCAAACAAAAAATAAACAAAAATTTACAACAGTATTTCAACTTTCAACCCATAAGTGGAATTTTCCAAACAAAAAGATGAATTAGTTAAAAAAAATTAATTTTACACTAAAAAACGAATTTTCAACAAAATAGTTACACTTTCAAGCAACGTGATGAATTTTCAACTAAAACGATGAATCTTTAACTTAAATAGTTAAATTTGCAGTTAAAAAAATTAATTTTCAATAAAAGAAGCGAATTTTAAACAAAGTGATTCAAATTTCAACCAAGTACACTAATTAAATTTTCAACCAAAAAATATGAATTCTCAAGGAATTCTGTAATATGTAGATATTTCAACAAAAAAAGATTTTATTTTCAAATAAAAAACAGTTGAATTTAACCAAAAAAGACGAATTTTCACACAAAATAGTTGAATCCGCAAACAAAGAAGATTAATTTTTAATCAAACAGTTGCATTTCTTTAAAATAAAATTTCCCCCAAAAGAGATGAATTTTGAAACTAAAGACGGATTTTCCAAAAAATAGTTGAATTTTATAACCAAAAAATATTTCAGCTGAATTTCCAACACCGAAATATAAATTTAAAAAAAAAGTTAATTTTTTACTGTAATAGTTGAATATCCAACTTAAAAAGAGGATTTTTCAACAAAACAGTTGAATTTTCAATCAAAAAGTGTGAATTTTTCATTAAAAAAAAAAAGAGAAATAGAAATACTAGACAAATAAATTACTAACAAGAATTTTATATCAGGGTAGCAGCAAGCTTCATTTTCAAAATTCCCTAACTTTTTCCTGACCAATTTTTCATTTTCCCTGACCATTAATATTTTCCCTGATGAATAAAATTCCCTAACTTTTCTCTGATGTTCAGGTTTTCCCCGTTAAATCTCAAATTCCCTGTTAAATCTTTTGAAATCTTTGTGTAATCTTTTGAACTCTTTTGAAATATTTGTAATTTTTGTGAAATCTTTTCGATTTTTTTGTTAATTTTTGTAAAATCTATTAAATCCCCTGGTGGAAATGTATTTTCATAATAAATTTATAATAGAGCACAATAAATTACTATAAAATACAGCAATGTGAAAATGGTCTTTAGATGCAAATTGTAATTTTTGTTTTAAATTTGTAATTACTTGTAACATTTTATAAAAGTGTACGTATCTTAACAAAAACTTGTGATTTCTAGTAGAATTATTTTTGTAATTTTTTACAATTTTTAACGTTAATTTATTGTCTTATAAAATCTTTTGTGAAATCTTCGAAACTTTTTTTAAAATTTTGCGAAATATTTGCATATTTTGTGAAATCTTTTTCAATCTTCTTAAATCGTTGAAAACTCTCTGAAATCATTAAAATCTCTGAAATTTTTGAGAAACATTTGCATTTTTTGTAAATTTTTTTAAATTTTCGACTCTTTGTGAAATCTTCGTTAAGTAATAAATAAATATTAAAATAAAATTAATTACAATAAAGTACAAGAATGTGAAAATTAAAACTAAAGAAATCAAAATAAGAATAAATCGAAATTTAAATTCCTTTCTGATCGTAAAAGTGTCAGTATTCTAGCAAAAACTTGATGTTTCTAGTAGAATTATTTTTGTAATTTTCTACAATTCGTAACTTTTTTTTAAATATAACAAGTTTTTGCTAGAATTGGGACACTTTTATAACATTTTATAAGTATGTAATTAAATTTTTTTTACAAGATATTGCATGTTATTATATTTTCTTTAATTTATTGTACTTTATTGTAAAAATAAATTTATTGCAGGGTAACTTGAAATCTTCGGTGAATTCTTTGAAATTTTTCTTAGATATTTGTGAAACCTTTGAATTTTTTGGTGAAATCTACTGAAATCTTTCTAAAATCATTGATATCTCTGAAATCTTTCTTAAATTTTCGCGAAACCTCTGATATTTTGGAATATTTTGCAATCTACTGAAATCTTTGAAATTTTTGCGAAATATTTTGCATTTTTTGTGAAATCTTTGACTCATGTTGAGTTGTCTAACTTGATAAAAGTTGGGTGGTCTAACCCTTATATTAATTATAATTACCTGAATTGCTTGATCTGTCTCGAGCAAAGCCGTCTTCGCTGTAGCATCAAACAGGAACGGGTAGTCGCAGAAAAATATATTACTTTTCTGAAAAGAAGAAATTATATATTATTTAAAAATAATATTCAAGAAGATTAATATTTTCTCCAGGAACAATATTTTCAAGAAAAATTAATTTCTCACCGGTGCATTAACCTCGGTGAGCCACCTAAAATAATCCACTTTGATATCAACGATATCTATTAACTCTGGCAAATGAAATACGGAATAGTGAACTCTTTGTCCCTCGGGACTATAATTAAGTTCGTCTAAAAATTTCAACAGATTTAAGGTGAGCCGTAACCTTGAGTCCGATGGAATGATCTAAATCATATAAACAGACAGATAAATTCTTCAGTAACATAAGAAAAAAAGAAAACGTTAGTCAAATATTTTTGTCAAGTTTTATTTATTAGTAAATATATCAGACTCCACAGCCTAAAATGATCTCAACGCAGGGGAAATAGGGTGATTTTTCAACAAAAGAGTTGAGTTTTCAAACTGAAAAGTCGAATGTTTTAGAAAACCGGTGACTTTGCAACACGTAAAGATGAATTTTCAACAAAAAAGTTCATGTTTAACCAAAAAAGATGACATTTATACCAAAAAGATTAATTTTCGATCAAAAAAGATAAATTCTCAACCAAAACTGCCATAGTTTATATTTCAAACAAAAAATCATTAAATTTTAAATCAAAAGCAGTTGAATTTAACCAAAAACAACGAATTTTCAACAAAACAGTTGAATTCTTAAACAAAACAGATTAATTTTTTTTAAAGTTGAATTTTGAACCAAAAAAGATGAGATTTCTACCAAAAAAAAAATGAATATTCAACCAGAAAAATGAATTTTCAACGAAATAATTAAATTTTCAACAAAGTCGTTGAATTTTTAACCAAACAGTTGAATTTTCAACTAAAATAATTATTTTTTGTCAAAAAGTTACATTTTTAACCTAATAAGATCACATTTCTACTAAAAAATATGAATCTTCAACCAACAAAATGAATTTTTAACATAATAGTTCCACTTTCGATCAAAAAACGTTTTAACTTTTAATTAAAAACAGTTGAAATAAAGCAAAGAAGACGAATTTTTAAATAAATAATTGAATCTTCAACGAAAAAAGATTCATTTTTAACCAAACAGTTGCATTTTTAACAAAGTACACAGTTCAATTTCCAACCAAGCAGTTAAATTTTCAACCAAAGAAGATAAATTCACAAACGAAAAATCTATTAGTTGATGTTTTAACCAAAAAATATTTTTATTTACATAAAAACCATTAAAATCAGCCAAAAACGACTAATTTTCAATAAAGAAAGATGAATTTTCAATAAAAAAAGAGCATTTTTAACCAAACAGTTGAATTTTCAAGCCGAAAATTGAACAAAATTAATTTTCAACCAAATAGTATAATTGTCGACCAGAAGACAAGAATTATTAATGAAAAATGTAATATATTTGATATTTCAACCAAACAATATTTTAATTTTAAATTAAAAAAAAAACCAGTTCGATTCATACGAAAAATTCGAATTCAACAAAATAGTTGATTTTCGAAGAAAATTGTTGAAAGGAAAAAAGACGAATTTTCTTTAAAAAATAAAACCAGTTGAATTTTTAACCCTAAAATATGATAAGTCAACAAAAACGGTAATTTTCAACCCAAAAAGACGAACTTTCAACAAAATAGTTGATTTTTTAACTAAAATACATTTTTCAGTCAAGAAAGAAAAAAAATTCAAACTACACTTTTGAATTTTCAACAAAAAAGTTATATTTGAATTTAAAAAATACGAATTTTTAACAATTTAGTTGATTTTTTAACCAAAACACATTTCTCAGTCATGAAAAAAATGACAACCAAATTTTTAAATTTTCAAGCTAAAAGTACGAATTTTGTACAAAATTTTTCCACACAAAAATATAAATTTAAAAAAAAAAATTAATTTTCAACCAAATAGTAAAATTTTCAAACAAAAAGGATGAATTTTTAACAAAATTGTTGAATTTTCAACAAAATAATTAAACTTTGAACCAGATAATTAAATTTTCCACCAAGTCATATAATTCTTAATCAAACAAGATGAATTTTCAATTTAAAATATAAAAGTAGACTTTACAACAACAGCAACATTAATTCTGTTCGCATTCATCTTGGATCATGGCATTCAAGCAAACAGACGAAAAGTGGGGGAAAAAGGGAAAGTTTCTTGAAAACAGGGGGAAAAGAGGACTTCTTTTAAAAAGTATAAAAGAGGGGAATAGGGGAAAGAGTGTGAAGTCTGATATATCTGTAGTTAATTTTTACCTTATTCTCTATGAAGTTCGGCTGTTGTAAAAAATGTTGAACTACAGCCTTGTAGGTTCGAACTAGCCTTTCAAAGTAGAATGTCGGTGCGTTGCTCCACCAGCGACCAACTATTTTTAAGGGTGCAGTTTGTAGATTTAAAACTGATTTTGCAAAAGGCAGTTGTAAAGTACTGCAATTCAAGGGGTTGGCAAAACCGTTGTAAAGTGGAAGAGTGAGGTATACTCTTAAAGTTTCTACATCGGGTGGTGATGTTACTAGAGATGGCAAGAGGCCTTCCGTTACGCAGCTGAAAATCTGAAAAGAGAAAGGTTTTTAGTTTTCATCCCTGGTTGACTCTGACAGTAGTCATATAGTTGTTAAACAAAAAAATCAGCTTGCCAATTCTGTCATGGTGCTATTTTTGAAGTTAGAAATTATATCAAAGATTTTGGCCGCTTTTGCAATATCGACCCCGTGATGTTTGCTTGAACATCCATAATGTGCATCGTTTGGAAGAAGAAAAGAGGCATTGATACAGGCCAGACTTCGAAAAACAGTTTCCAGGTACCTACAAGAAAAGAGAAACCTTTACAGTTAAGCAGGGTGGCTGTTTTAATTGAGGAACAAAATTCCCGATTTTCTCCCGGGTCGCATACATCTTTACGGGATATTGAAATTTAAAAAATCAAACTCTCAGAGATGATTTTTTTTCCATTTGAAGTATGTAATCAAAACTAAACTAAAAATTGAAGCACTCAAAATAAAACTCTCGAATTTTACACTTTTATAATTGAAGCTTGAAAACGTTTTAATTCAGAACTTTTTATTTAAAACGATAAATAATTTACAAGTATAAAATGAAGCTTTTAACACTTTATAGGTGAACAATTTTAAATTAAATACCGTTAAAACAAACAAAAATTTTAATTTCTATAAATTGAACAGTTCAAAGGTTTCTGGTTAAAAAATATAAATCGACGCTATCATTTTCAATGCTCTAAATTGAAGAATCAATCAATAATTTTGCTATTGTTCAAAATTATATCATTTTAAGCAGTTTTAATTTAGAAACATTAGAAATTAAACATTTTTTTAACTAAACTATTTTTAATTTATAAGTTAAATTATTTTAAAATTAAGTAATTTCAAAATATTAATTATTCATACGTTATTTATATTTATATATCGAAATTCAATACTTTAATTTACAAATTAAAATTGACTTAAATGGCACAATTAAAATTGTAACGTTCAAAGTTTAAATTTAGTAGAACGACTGAAAAATCCCGAAAAATAAAATTCCCGACATTATAAAGTACCTGACACTATAAAATTGCCTATGCAGGAAAATTTCCGAATTATGAAATTCCCGAATCTAAACAATTAAACATTGTTTGAATAATAAATAATAAAATACCAAATATGTTCATCAAAGAAAATGATTTTATTTTATTATTTACAAAGGACCCCGCACCAAATGTACAGAAAAAAGCCTTATGATAAAAAATTCTAAAAAAAATTTTTTCTTGTATTTTCGAACCTGCAAACTAAAAATTCGAAAGAAAAATGTCAGAAAGATGGACAGTTTTTAGACAAACACTTGTCCAAAGTTTCGATTTTTACATGTATTTTAATGGAAAAATGCTTATTTTAGCAAAATGTTTTTTTTCCTCAAAAACGCTATGATAGATTTGACTAAAACTTTTATATTTTGACGATCAGGCGTACCGAATCAAAAGATTCATACCCACGATCTAGAAAGATTAACGATTCTCTGGGTATACAGCATGTTTTTGGGGGTGTTTTTGTACCCTAAACATCCAAGTAACATATATGTAAATCATCATTTCTTAATAACTAAAATCAATAGAGATTTTTATTCAACTGCTACGGTATGAAACGACTTTCCAATAAGTGGAATAAGCCTACATAGTAAGAATATGTTTTGACCTAATTTTAGGGGATGTTTTACCATCCCTTAAGCAATGAGTCTGAAGTTCCTAACGCATTAATCAATAACGAAAAATAATTTTATTTTTAAATGCATGAAAGCTGCTATTTTATGACAGAAAATAGTCGCGTACAACCCTAAAAACTTCTTAAAGCACTTTCAACCCCTCATCAGATATAAAACTCACCCAAGCTACCCCTAAATATTTTTAAAATTCAACAAAACCAACCTAATTCAAAAATCCGCCCAGTTTTTGCTGATAATAATTTCAATTGATGCCAAAGGGGCACACATAAAGTCTCAACCCTTCAGGACATGTAGAACTCACCCCAGCCACCCCCGAATATTTTAAAAATTCAATAAAATCACCCTAATGCAACAATTACCCTAATAAAACATTTTAACGTGTTTGGAAAAGTACGGTGTGAATTATCTTTGGTTATTTTCTGCCTTAATCTTGAAGTTTTGAAACATTTTTTTGCCCATTTGGCATCAACTGAAAACATTTTCAGAAAAATCCTGGTGTACTTTGAAATTAGTGTGATTGTATTGAATTTTAAAAATATTTAGGGGTTGCTGGGGTGAGTTCTATATGTGCTGAGGGATTGAGACACTTTTTTGTCCCTTTGGCATCAACTGAAAACATTATCAGAAAAACCTGGCGTATTTTTGAAATAGGGTGATTTTATTGAACTTTTGAAATATTCGGGGGGTGGCTGGGATGAGTTCTACATGTGCTGGAGGGTTGAGACTTTATGTGCGCCACTTTAGCATCAATTGAAATTATTATCAGCAAAAACTGGGCGGATTTTTGAATTAGGTTGGTTTTGTTGAATTTTAAAAATATTTAGGGGTAGCTTGGGTGAGTTTTATATCAGATGAGGGGTTGAAAGTGCTTTAAGAAGTTTTTAAGGTTGTACGCGACTATTTTCTGTCATAAAATAGCAGCTTTCATGTTTATTTTGTTAATTAGGTTAATTAGGTTAATTAGGTTAATTAGGTCAAAACATATTCTTACTATGTAGGCTTATTCCACTTATTGGAAAGTCGTTTCATACCGTAGCAGTTGAATAAAAATCTCTATTGATTTTAGTTACTAAGAAATCATGATTTACATATGTTACTTGGATGTTTAGGGTACAAAAACACCCCCAAAAACATGCTGTATACCCCAAGAATCGTTAATCTTTCTAGTTCGTCGGTATGAATCTTTTGATTCGGTACGCCTGATCGTCAAAATATAAAAGTTTTAGTCAAATCTATCATAGCTTTTTTGAGGAAAAAAAAACATTTTGCTAAAATAAGCATTTTTCCATTAAAATACATGTAAAAATCGAAACTTTTGACAAGTGTTTGTCTAAAAACTGTCCATCTTTCTGACATTTTTCTTTCGAATTTTTATTTTGCAGGTTCGAAAATACAAGAAAACATTTTTTTTAGAATTTTTTATCGTAAGGCTTTTTCCTGTACATTTGGTGCGGGGTCCTTTCTTAATTGTTTAAATTCGGGAATTTGATAATTTGTCCATTTTTCTATAGTTTTAAAGTGTCGGATATTTTATAATGTTGGCAATTTTATTTCAAGAATTTTCTATTAACGCGAATTTTCCAATTCGGTAATATCATAAACGGTCGAAAGTTTTTTTTTCGGGAATTGTCCAATGGCGGGAATGTTATTTTTCGGGATGTTTCAGTAGTCTCTGAAAATTCATCTTTTTCAGTTAAAAATGCAACAGTTTGCTTGAAAATTAATCTGTTTTGGTTGAGGATTCAACTGCATGGTTGAAAGATGAACTAATTTGTTAAAAATTCATTTTTCTGGTTGAAAATTCATAGTTTTAGTTGAAAATTCCTCTCTTTGGTTGAAAATTTGACTCTTGTGTTGAAAATTAGTTGTTTTTTTTGGTCGAAAATAAAGTTTTCTAACTAAAAATTTAACTATACTATTTTTGGTTGAAAATAGATCTCTCTTAGTTGAAAATTAATTTTTTTAAGTTGATGATTCAACTATTTTGTTGAAAATTCGTCGTTATGGTAGAATTTTAACTGTTTTTTACTTAAAATTAAAATCCTTTTTGGTTTAAAATTCAACTACTTTGTTGAAATTTGAACAGAATTAATTCTGAAAATTTAACTGTTCTATTTTTGGTTGAAAATTGATCTTTATTAGATGAAAATTAAACTATGTATTTGGTTGGAAATACATTTATTTTGTTGAAAATTCGTTTTTCTGCGTTTTTTGGAAATTAATTTTTTTAACTGAAAATTTATCTACTTTGTTAAAAAAATTTCTGTTTTTGTAGAAATTTAATTGTTTTTTTTTGTTAAAAATGCAACTGCTTGGTTAAAAATTAATGTTTTTTGGTTGAGAATTCAACTATTTTACAGGAAATTCGTCTTTTTTTGTAGAATTCAACTGTTTATTATTTAAAATTAAATATTTTTTAGTTGAAATATCAACTATTACATTTTTGACTACAGTTCATATTTTTTGGTTGAAAACTCAACTATTTGGTTTAAAGCTGAACTACTTTGTTAAAAATTCATTCTTTAGGATGAAAAATCATCACTTTGGTTGAAAATTGATCTCTTTGGTTGAAAATTTTACTATTTTGTTAAAACATTGTGTGTTGTTTCTTGGTTGCGAAATAATTTTGTTAACTGAAAATTTAGCTATACCATTTCCGGTTGAAAATTGATCTTTTTTAGTTGAAAATTCATGTATTTGGTTGAAAATTCGTCTATTTGGATTGAAAACTGATTTGTTGGGTAGAAATTAAATTTTTTTCGTTAAAAATGCAACTATTTGGTTAAAAATTGATCTTTTTTGGTTGAAAATTCAACTATTTTATCGAAAACTCGTATTTTTTGGTAGAATTCAACAGTTACAATTTTCATTGAGAATTCATATTTTTGGTTGAAAACTAAACTACTTGGTTTAAAGTTGAACTACTTTCTTAAAAATTCATTCTTTTGGTTGAAGATTCATTACTTTAGTTGAAAATTAGCCTCTTGGGTTGAAAATTTAACTATTCTGTTGAAAATTCTTCTTTTTTTTTTTTGGTTCAGAATTAATTCTTTACCTGAAAATTTAACGATTCAATTTTTGGCTGAAAATTAAATTATTTGTTCGAAAATTCATTTTTGTTTAAAATTCGTTTTTTTCTCTGGGGTGGAAATTAATTTTATTAAATGAAAATTTAACTATTCCATTTTCGGTTGAAAATTCATGTATTTGGTTAAAAATTCGTCTGTTATATTTAAAAAATTATCTGTTACGACAGAAATTTATTTATTTATTTTTTTTTTGAAAATATAATTGCTTTGTTAAAAATTAATTCCTTTGGGTTGAGAATTCAACTATTTTATTGAAAATTCAACTGTTTTTTATTAAAAAAAAAAATATTTTTTAGATGACATATCAACTATTACATTTTTCATTCAGAATTCACATTTTTTGGTTGAAAACTCAACTACTTGGTTGAAAATTGAACTACTTTGTTAAAAATTCATTTTTTTTATTGAAGATGCATAATTTTAGTTCAACTACAGTTCAATTTTAAAATTCATTAATTAATTTATATTTTAATTAGATCAACTCAAAACGTTTGTCAATAAACTTCAATTTTAAACGCTTTTAATTTTGAATGTTTAAGTCTTCTTCTAAGTTAACAAATGAAGTAAACAAAAAGAAAAGAGTTGAAATCAAACTTATTTTTATTTATATTATATCATACAATTCAAAATTTATGATATTTCAAGTGATTGGATAGATTTTTCTTCTGAAAATTTGTAAAATTCCGATTTTCCGGTGCAGTGGTCACACCGAGTTGCGCCTTTCCTATTAAATCTAAAAATTGATATAAATATACCAAAATGTTGGAACTTACGTAAGTAGCTCGTGATCAACGGAAGCTTCTGAAGGAACTTGTTGGCAAGTCATTAGTTGTTCTTCCATCACTGTCACAACCTGAGAAGAAGATTCTAATATCCTACAGTCATCAGGAGCGATATTCTCCTGAAAGATAATTTAGAATTCTATCATTTATTCTGGAATCCTCGGTAGATAAAATTATAATTACACTTCTTTGCGTGACTGTAGCAAAGCAATGATTTCCACCGCTAAATATATGTTTCACGACGCAGTCCTTGCCGAAGGGACCCGAGGAAGGTTCTACTTTAACAGCAAAAATATCCGAGGGAGAGAGCCAGGGTCCAAGAACAACCTGTGGGATTGCTATGTTTTTTTGGCAAACTCGAATTCCCAGCTGACCAGCGGCGCTTAAACCCCAGGCATAAACTCTTCCGCCTTTAGGAACCAAGGCCAGCGTATGTTGTCTTCCGCAGGAAATCTAGGTATACATTGAATAGATCATCAAAGGTTAATAACATCAATTAAAATTGTAAATTTTCGCTTTAAGAAGTTACGAAGTTCACGCCTACTTGGGTAACTATGCTGCCCATAAGTTCAACGACTTGGCGAGGAAGAATTTCGTTGCTGTAGGTTCCGTGACCTAGTTGTCCATACATACCATTGCCACAAGTAAATACACCACCATCCTAAAAGAAAGAATAATTAGATTTATGATAATCAAACAATTTTGTAAATTAAGTGAATTTAGTTCTGAATATCTACCATCGTTAGAAAGACTGAAAACTCTTCACCACATGCCATGTATCGAACTCTAGAATTTCTTAAAGTCCGCAGCTGAGTTGGAAGAAACCGTTCCGTTGTGTCATTCAAACCCAGCTGTCCAAATGTGTTTCTACCCCAACCGAATATAGCTCCTGAAATACTTCAATAATTAGCAACCAATTATAAACTGTTATTCAAATAATTGTATGATTTTTTAATATATTAGATATCGAATTTATATGAGTCAGGCTAAAGATTTTTTTTAATTCCAGCCAAAATTCTATGTAATCATGTCAGCTATTTAGCTGTCGATTTTTTTCCTAATAGAAGGTGCTTAAGTACCCCGCAAAAACAATGTATTCGAATTTTTGAACCAGAAATTTACGTGATTTTGGTTTTTTGAGATTTGATTTTTTCGTCAATAACGCATTTCTTTTCAAACCTGCATAAAAAAGGCATTGCATAACCGTTCTTAAAGTTTAATGACTGGATTTAGACCGTTCAGAGAGTATTTTCAGGAATAAAAAGATACCATACAAGTATGTCAAAAACTAAAAAAATAAGGCTGTCTTCAATGTTGTCTACAAATTCACTAAATTTTACCAAAGTTAAGAAAAGAGAGATTACGTATATATTATACTAAATAACAATTTCAAGGAAATAATTTTAGTGAAGCCTTTTTTTTCTGAAATTAATATTTAGAAAGCTAAAAATGCTACTCTTCATCAAATTTACTATTTTCACATCGTCTTAACTGCTATAGTCCAAACTTTATAGGTTAATATTATATCTGATTATATTTAATTCATACATTCAACCCTGTACAAAAAAAAGTCTGTAGATTTTAATTTCGGAAGTACGGTGACTTTTTGAAACGACCTCTATTTTCACGGGTTTCGTGATTTGTTCTGAAAAATCTTGCTTTTATAGGGTGTCTACTTAAACCAAGGAAAAAATCACCTGAAATTTTCAGGCTTTTTTCAGGTATCTCAAGATTTTTCCAGGTATAATTTTCATAGTACGGAGCCATTCAAGATTTCGCATTTTTTTAAATAATCGAATCGGAATATGTACTCGAATACGTATTCAACTTCGCGCGTTTATTATAAATAATTTCTTGACTTTTCACGAAAATAGGGAAATATATTCTTTCAAGCGAGATTAATGTGGGTACTATATTGCATTAAATTTAAAATGCTTCAAATCCTTCATTTTTCAAGTAAAAATATTGCATTTTCAATAAGATAGTGTAATTTTCAACCAAGAGTGGAATAGTTAAATCTTCAGTTAAAAAAAAATTATTATTCAACCAACAAAAAAACGAATTTTCAACAAAATAGTTCAATTTTAAACCCAAAAGATAAAGTTTTAATTAAAATGATGAATCTTCAGCTAGAATAGTCGAATTTTTAATGAAAAAGATGAACTTTCAACTAAAATTATGAATCTTTAACTGGAACAGTGGCGTTTTCAACCAAGGAGTTAAATCCATCCCCCCTCCCAAATACGAATTTCCAATTTTTTCAACCGAAAATGGAATAATAAAATTTTCAAGAAAAAATCCACAAAACAGTCAAATTTTCAACCAAAGTGATTAATTTTCAATTAAAATGATAAATCTTCAACAAGAATATTTGAATTTTTAACCAAAAAGATGAATTATCAACGGAAAAATGATAAATCTTTAAATAGAACAGTTGAATTTTTAACCAAGAAGATTTAATTTCTAACAAAAAAGACGAATTTTTAACAAAATACATGAATTTTCAATTAAAAAACATAATTGTTCAACCAAATGTTGAATAGGTAAATTCTGAGTTAAAAAACTTATTAACTGGAATAGTTAAAAAAATTAAGCTTCAACAAAACAAAACAAACTAATTTTCAACTAAATAACTCAAGTTTCTATTGGAATAGTTAAATTTTAATTCAAAAAAATTAATTTTCAACAAAAAAAATGTCAACAAAATGATGAATCTTCAGTGTTTTGTCCAATTAAAAATTAATTGAATTAATTATTTGGACCCTAAAGCCAAAATTAACATCCAATATTATAAACGATTATGATGAATCTTGAACCAAAAAATTCATGTTTAACAAAAGAGTTTATCTTTAACCAATTAGTTGAATTTTCATCCAAAAAAGATTAATTCTCAAGGAAAATGTACTAGTTGATATTTCAGCTAAAAAATATTTTAATTTTTAATCAAAAATAGTTGATTTCAACAACAACAATAAAAATTTCAACCAAAAATAGCATAGATAAATTTTCAGTTAAAAAAATTAATTTTCAATGAAACAGTTAAATCCAGTAATATAAATCTACTTTTACAAATGAAAAAAATACATTGTTATGTAATTTTATATTAAAATGGAAGAAATGTAAGCACGCTCTAGAAAAAATTCTGACTTTTAAAAAAATTTCCTGACATTTCCAGGTTTTCCAGGTATATAAAAATTCCCTGGCATTTCCAGGGTTTTTATATAAAAATATTCTACAGAGAAATGATGTATTTCCTAAAAATAAAACTTTTTTTTGTATAAAATTTCTTGTAGAAATAATTATTTTTCAATAAAATCGATCATAAATTGAAATCACGCTGATTGTTCAAGATTTTGGTCAAAAAACGAACTATACCTAGAAAAGTATGCATTTCAGAGAAAAATATTGCACACAAAAAATGCTCAATAAACAATATCCTTTTTCTGTAAAACCTTTTTTAATTTAGCCAATAGCTTAAAAATGACACTAGCTTTTGCGACGAAAAGAAAAGTTCTTTGGTAGTTTTTCTAATTGATCAAGAAAATACTTTTCGAAAAAAATCATATTTGATTTTAAAAAATTTGTTATTTTCGCTTTTTTTGTGAAGAGGATTTGTAAAACAGTTCTAGATAAGAATAAACATGAATTTTTTATCTTTTTGAAATTGATAAAATGCGCATGTGGTAATACATTTAATTTTTAAAGAAAAAAGGCAATTTACACTACAGTTTTTTGCAAGTAATTAATGGAAAAAATTTACAGCGTAGCCGAATCTATTAGAAAAATGTTATACGATTTAGCCCCGAAATATTAACGAATTAACTTTTCTTTAAAAAGGGTAATAAACTTCTAAAAAGAAGTGTCGAGGTCAATTTTGGAAAAACTTCTTTGTTTTTTTGTATAAATAAACAA
>CAKNYM010052989.1:641704-737675 GCA_932195095.1 Andricus curvator
TACAAGGTGAGTTTAAAAGCCTTCAAGGTGAATCGAGTGGAAACAAACTAAAAAATCAAAAATATTCCACTGATTTCAGTAAAATTAGAGTCTATTCCACAGAATTTAATTCAGTTGGAAAAGTACTCAAAATTTAAAAAAAAAAACAATAAAATTAATAAAATTCGGTTGTATTTAGAAACATTTAAGGGAAATGAGAAGAATTCGATGAAATTCATAAAAATTCAAGGTGAATCAGAAAAAAATTCATTTCACTAAAATTGGAATTTATCAAATTTCATGGGAATTCAAAAGAATTGGATAAAATGCCTAGGAATACAAGGTGAGTTTAAAAGCCTACAAAGTGAATCGAGTGGAAACAAATTAAAAAATCAAAAATATTCCACTGATTTCAGTAAAATTGGAATCAATTCCACCGAATTTAATTCAGTTGGGAAAGTACACAAAATTTAAAAAAAACAATGAATTAAATAAAATTCGAGTGTATTTAGAAACATTTAAGGAAAATGAGAAGAATTCGATCAAATTCATAAAAATTCAAGGTGATTCAGAAAAAAATTAATTTCACTAAAATTAGAATTTATCAGAATTCATGGGAATTCCAAAGAATTTGATCAAATGCGTAGGAATACAAGGTGACTTTTAACGACGTCAGGATGAATCGAGTAGAAAAAAAAGTATTCCACTAATTTTAGTAAAATTGGAGTGAATTTAGAATAATTCAAGGGAAATCAAGAGACTTTGATGAAATTCATTAAAATTTAAGAGAATACAATAAAAAAAAATTTTTTAATAAAAAAATTTACATCGAGTTGAGTAAAATGGGAGTAGGCAGTATTTAGGGCGAATTCCACAGAATTTAACTGAATTTAAAAAGTACAGAAAAGAACAAACAAACAATGAATTAAATAAAATTCGAGAGAATTTAGAAGAATTTAAGGAAAATGAGAAGAATTCGATCAAATTCATAAAAATTCAATGTGATTTAAAAAAAATCATTTAAGTAAAATTGGAATTTATCACAATTCATGGAAATTCAAAAGAATTTGATAAAATGCCTAGGAATACAAGGTGAGTTTAAAGGCCTTCAGGGTGAATCGAGTGGAAACAAATTAAAAAATCAAAATTATTCCAATGATTTCAGTAAAATTGGAGTCAATTCCATAGAATTTAATTCAGTTGCAAAAAGTACACAAAATAAAAAAAACAATGAATTAAATAAAATTCGAGTGAACTTAGAAGAATTTAGGGGAAATGAGTAAAATTCGATCAAATTCATCTAAATTCAAGGTGAATTAAAAAATAATAATTTAAGTAAAATTGGTATTTATTAGAATGCACGGGAATTCAAAAGAATTTGATAAAATTCCTAGAAATACAAGGTGAATTTAAAAGACTTCAGGGTGAATCGAGTGAAAAAAACATATTCTACTGATTTCAGTAAAATTGAAGTGAATTTAGAATCATTCAGGGGAATTCAAGAGACTTTGATGAAATTCATTAAAATTTGAAAGAATATAATAGAACAAAAATTTAAAAATCAAAAAATTTCCATCGAATTGAGTATAATGGGAGTTAAAAGAATTCAGGGCGAATACAACAAAATTTAACTGAATTGAAAAATCAAAAATATTAAAAAAATTAATCGAATTCATTAAATTTGGAATCACCTCAGAAAAATTCAAGGGAATTCAAAAGAATTTGATGAAATGCCTAAGAATTAAATGTGAATTTAAAAGACTTCAGCATGAATTAAAAAAAAATCCAGAGAATTCAAAAGAATTTAAAAGAAATGACAAAAATCCAAACTATTCAATTGATTTCAGTAAAAATGTAATGAATTTGGAAGAGTTCAAGGTGACTCAAGAAAATTCGATGAAATGCATACGAAATCAAGATAAATTAAAAATAACTCAAGTACGTAGAACAACATTTTCAAAGTCGAAAAAATTGTTATTGGATTCAGATAAATGGGAGCGAATAGTGAATAAAAATGTTTAAAAAAAGTAATAATTGACCTTAAATTCAGACAAATCTTTTCTATATGTAAGTTTCTTTCTGAATTTAATTTATAACATTTTCAAGTATTCATTTTTAGTTTGTGAATATTATTTTATATAATCGTTTATAATATTGGATGTTAATTTTTGCTTTAGGGTCAGAATAAATAATTCAATTAGTTTTTAATTGAACCAAATGTTTCGGTTATTCTGACCTTAAAGCCAAAATTAACATCCAATATTGTAAACGATTATTTTCATCGAGGGTCAATATAATACCCCCACTGAGTAATATGGATTATTTTATATAACTTTGTTATTTTGAAAAAAAAAATGAAGCGTCAAGAATGCTTGTCACGCATTAATTGTTGCTATTATTATAAAATAAATAGTTTAGTTTTTGAATGTACCTAATTGTCCTTCCGTATTGCAGCCCCAGCAGTAAACATTCCCCCATTCGTTGACAACTAAAGTATGGCAAGCACCACAAGCTGCTTTTTTAAAAACGAAGGCTTCCAATCCTGGAATGTGCTCTGAAATTTAAACAAAGTTTCTTAGTTTAAAATCTGAATTTCAACATATCTAATCTCGATATCGTTTAATAAATATCTTGTTAATACCTAATTTTTTCTTAATTTCTTTCAAGTGCCCCAGTTGTCCAAAATCATTATTTCCACAGGAATAAATTTGTCCATCTCGAGTAATAAGGATTGAATAATTTTCACCACAGGCAACTAGAATGAATACATTTTTAGATATAAATGGGAAGAAGAACTCAAACGAATCTGGTAATTCATAAAAATTATTACTTTGTTCGACTTCAGTAGCTTTTGCAAAAATGACTTCACGAGGGATAAGAATATTTTCTTCCTCGATTCCACCAAGCCCGAGTTCTCCGTTGACCGTGCTTCCCCAACAAAACATGTTTTTGTCCTCTTCTGGCGGGGATTGTTCTATCAAATTAAATTCACTGTCCAAACGACGTTTCTTCGACCAGCTTGCCTGAATATTTATTTATTTAAGTCGATAAAATCCATTTTTTGGTTTGGTAATAGTAATTGGTGGAAATATCAGGGTGACTGCAAAACTTCATTTTCAAAGTTCCCTGATTTTTCCCTGACTATTTTTTCATTTTCCCTGACCATTGACATTTAAAGATCAAAATTCTAATCTTGTAACATTTTTAATATTGTCAAGGCTAATTTTGTTGAAAACCATGAAAAAGTGACCTATTTAAACATACAAAAGTAACAACTAATTTCTAGCCAAAAAAGTGACTAATGTGCATTAATGATGTGAATAATATTCTTTTGAATTTAAATGTATTCAAAAGAATTCGATTATCAAGACTTCAAAACAATTACAACTCAAATTCCAAATAATTCAAATGAATTGGAATAAATAAATTGGATAAAAAAAATTCACGTTAATTTAAAACAATTCAATATGAAAAAATTGATTAAATTCATTTAGTTTGAAATGAGTTTAGAAAAATTTTAAAGAATGAGATGAAATGCCTAAGAATTCAAAGGAGAGTTTAAAATACTTCAGAATGAATTCGGAATTAATTCAAATGAATTGAAAAAATTAAAAATATTCCATTGATTTCAGTAAAATTGGAGTGAACAGAATACAGTGGAAGTCAACAGAACTTAAATAAATTGAAAAAAGTTCAAAAAATAAAACCGATGAATTAAATATAATTCGAGTGAATTTAGAGAAATTTAATGGAAATAAGAAGTACTAAATTAAATTGATAAAAATCTAAGTGAATTGAAAGCCAATCAAAAAATATTTAAAAACCACATTGAATTCATAAAATTTGGAGTGAATTTAGAACAATTTAAGGAAATTCAAGAGAATTTGATAAAATGCCTAAGAATTTAAGGTGAGTTTAAAAGACTTCAGGGTGAATAAAAAAAATGTAATACATTAAAATGAGTAGAATTTGGTGAATTTAGAAGAATTCAGGGCGAATTAAAAAAAATGAAGAGAATACCAAATAATTCAAAAGGATCCAGAAGAATTCAAGATCAATTAATGAAAACTCACGGTTAAATCCAAATTAATTCAAATGAATTGAAAAAATCCAAAATATTCCATTGATTTCAGTAAAATAGGAATGAATTGAATTCAGGACGAATTCGACAGAATTGAAGTAAATTGGAAAAAACTTAAAGAAATACAAATAAATAAAACGATGAATTAACTAAAAATCGAGTGAATTTAGTAGAATGTAAGGGAACTGAGAAGAATTCGATGAAAATCATAAACATTCAAGACAAATTTTTAAAAATTCAAGTGAATTGAAAATAATAAAAAATATATTTTTTTAAATCATTGAATTCGTTAAATGTGGATTGAATTAAAAAAATTAAAAAGAATTTGAAGAAATGCCTAAGAATTCAAGGTGAGTTTAACAGACTTCAGGGCGAATTAAAAAAAAACTGAAAAATAATCCATTGAACTGAGTAGAACTTAGTAAATTCAGAAGAATTTAAAAGAATTCACGAAAAATTAAAAAAATTCAAGAAAACACCAAAGAATTCAAAAGAATTTAGAATGAATTAATAAATATTTAAGGTGAGTTCCAAGATAAATTCAAATGAATTGAAAAAAATTAAGAAAATAAAAAATATTCCATTTATTTCAGTAAAATTGTAATTTAAAAAAAACTTTAAAAAAAACAATTAATCAAATAGAATTCAAGTGAATTTAGAAGAAATCAAAAGAATTCGAGAATTAAAAAAAAAACAGAAATCCAAAGAATTTAGGATAAAGTAATAAGAATATTAAATTCCAAATGAATGTTGAAAAAAAATCAAAATTCTTTAATTGATTTCAGTAAAATTGGAGTGAACTGAGAAGAATTCAAGGGAATTAAAAATAATTCGATAAAATTCATACGAATCTTACATGAATTAAAAATAATTCAAGTGAATCGAATAACATTTTCAAAATCCATAAAAATGCCATTGAATTCAGATAAATGGGAGGGAATAGAATTAGTGAATAAAACTCTAATGAAATCCATAGAAACTCAAGGTGAAATCCAAATGAATTCAAATAAATTGCAAAAAATATTTGACAAACTCTTCAAATCTTTGAAACCCTACGAAATCCCTCACTTCTTATGATTAAATTCTTTCAAATCCATTAAAATATTATAAAATCCCGTGAAATTATATGAAATTTGATTATATTTCCTGAAATTCTGGAAAATTTATTAAATATCTTGGGAGCTTCTTTGGAATATTTTAAAATATCTCACAATCTTACAAGTCCTGTGAAATCTTTCCATATTTTTCGAAATTTTAAGAAATTCTTTACAACCGCATGCAAATTTGTTGAAATCCCTTTAAATCCTTGGAAATTTCTTCAAATTCTTTTAATCTCTTCAAAATATGTTTTAAAATTTCCTAAAATATTTAAAATCTTTTGAAATCCCTTGAAACATTTTAAAGCTCTTAAAAATTCCTTGGAATTTTTTTAAATAACCTAAAATATTTTAAATCGTTTGGAATCACTTCAAATTATTGAAATCTATTATAAATATCCTAAAATATTTCAAACCCTTTAAAATTTTTTGAAATCCCTTGCAATTTTTTGAAGCTCTCAAAAATTACTTGGAATTTTAAAAAATTTCCTAAAATCTACCAAATTCTTTGAAATCTCTTCAAATTAATTAAAACATTTGAAAATTCCTTGGAATCTTTTAATACATCCTAAGATCTTTAAAATCTTTGGTAGTACCTTGAAATATATAAAAATCTTTGAAATCCTACGAAATATCTCAATTCTTGTGAATAAATTCTTTAAAATTCATTAAAATATTATCAAATCCCTTCAAATTACATGAAATTCTATATTATTTCCTGAAATCCTGAAAAATTTATTAAAATATCTTGAGAGCTTTTAAAATCTCTTAAAATCATTGAAATCCTTGTAAATGCCTTGAAATAAAAATTCTTATAAAATACCTTGGAATCTTTTTAAATACCCTAGAATATTTAAAATTCTTTGAAATATTTTGATATCTCTTGAAACTTTTTAAAGCTCTTGAAACATTCTTGGAATTTTGAAAAATACCCTAAAATCTTTTAAAAAATTTGAATTACCTTCAAATTATTGAAATATTGAAAAGAGAAGTGACTTGCATTTTTTTTCAAAATCCCTAACTTTTCCCTGCCCTTGCGACCACCTTGAATATCAAATATCCTACTTAAGTGGGGAGGGACACTAATAAATTTTGTATCAATTGCAATTCTTGAAATATATTTTGTCAATAAATTTGATAAAAAAGTCAACCAAACAAAGAAAAACATACATAATTACAAAAATTGTTTTTATATTCTTTTAACTATTTTATATTAAAATCAACATCAATTCTCAATTTACAAACATTAAAAGAGTGCATGCTTCAAATAAGCAAAAATGAAAAAACATGCTTGTGTTATCTGATTGGCAATAAAATGTAAAATTAATTACAATGACAATTTTCTTAAAATAACATGACCGTGAAAACCGGCACCCTTTGATTAATGTGGAAATGTATTATTTACAAAATAATAATTAAATTAAATAATAAATATCAGTGCATTTTTTTCTATCAAAAAGGTATTTATTTTAAAATTATGAATTTATTTCTCAAAGCAAACACGTTTCATATCTACAGATTTGAAAATAAGTAAAGGGAGATAATATTATGATGCTTAAAATGGTCTACATGCAAATAAGTCGTAATATTTTCGAAATTGGAAGACAATATAATGTATAAATGTATGATTTTTATAACTAACCATATCCAATATGATGTTTTCATAGTTCACTAGGTTTTAACTCATCGGGAATAAACAGATGGGATTATTAAAACACGTTAATCCTAGAAATAATGTTTTTCAAATTTAGAGAAAAGGAGACTTCACAAAATGTTGGAACTAAACAAATTTATATTTCTGAATCATCCAAATTTGTATACAATTATAGAAAAATACTGCTTATATTGCTGGAAAACATTCCTGACTAAAATCAGAATGAATCATTTGTTATGGAAAGGTTTCAAAACACAAAAATAGATAGATCAAAATGCTTATAAAAGCTGAAAATTTAATAAAAATATGAAACCATTGCAACAAAACTTGACTGGACTCGTTAAAATTAAATTTCTTTAATTTTCTTGAAACATATTTTCCCAATGATCCCACAAGATTAGTAAGAGTCGATATTTTTATGAAAC
Source organism: Andricus curvator (assembly GCA_932195095.1). Classification (NCBI taxonomy): domain Eukaryota; kingdom Metazoa; phylum Arthropoda; class Insecta; order Hymenoptera; family Cynipidae; genus Andricus; species Andricus curvator. The sequence continues at coordinate 648,941 of CAKNYM010052989.1, forward strand.
AATTTGAAGATTATCCAAAAAGAGGTTAGGTTTGTTGTTCCAGCACTTTCTGTGTTCCACACACCAGTAACCAAAGTTTATAATATCTTTGCAGTAACACAGTTAAACGTATAATTTGCATTCAAAAAGTGTGTGTGTGATTAGAACTTTAGATATGAATGTACAAAAAAAGCAAGGCAAAGCTTTCATTTACCATTCGGCATGGCTCCATGGTGAAGATGAAATTATTTTACTCACATTTTCTGTTTATTAAACTGACTTCACCTGAGTAATAAAACTAAAATTAGATAAAAATGACATTCTGACTATTAAGCCGAAAGAAACCAACTAAAACCAACCGCGCCGTCACTTTCCCACACACTGTCATATATCCACACATTAGGCTTGCTCTATGTTCGTGGGTAGCAAAGGTAGCAAAACACAAAGTCAAAGGTAGCAAAACACAAAGTCAAAGTTTCTAGCAAAGTTGTTACAAGTTGTTATGCCACTTTTGTGACGTTCAGCAAGGTAAAAATGGTTATCTGAAATTCAAAAATCAAGAATCATTGACCAATTGATTAAAATCCGATAACCTATCCGAAAACTTCCTGAAAACTTTTCCCCTTATATCGAAAATCTTATTTGACATTTCCATTATAAAATTTTCAATGTCTGCTAGAGCGCTACTCTTGTTCCTAATAACCTACAAATCTTTATTTTTATTACTTTTCTCATTCACCTTCTCCCCTCTTTTCTGAACTTTTTCTTTATAAATAATGAAGAGAAACTCTAAACATCATTTCTTTTAAATTCCAGCTGCTTGTCTTCTTCAATAATATTTTTTCGAATTCGTTAAATATAGAAAAAACAGTTAAAACTATTTCAAATGATCGCGCGCTTTAGTCAAAGCCTGTGTATTAAGGTTATTTAACCACTTCTGCGCATGCCAGAGAAACGCGGATCACTGAGCTGCACGAAAATCCAAATTGGATAAATGCAAAATTTCTTTTTTTTTGTACAACATAATAATAAATTTCAGTACTGGTAAGTTTTTCTTGCGTAGTTATGATTTTCAATTTTCATCCAAAAAGATGAATTTTTAACCAAGGAGAATAATTTTCTACCAAAAAAGACAAGTTTTGAACCATATAGTTAAATTTTCAACTGAAAAGATAAATTTTTAATCAAAAATGTAATAGTTCAATTTTCAGTTAAAAAATTAATGTAAAAAAAGTTTGAAAAAAAAGTTCAATTTTCTACGAAACAAATGAATTTTTAAACAAAAATATGAATTTCAAACTAAGAAAATTAGTTTCCTACAAAAAAAAACAAATCTTCAGTAAAATAATTAAATTGTGCACCGCAGGAAAAATAATTTTCTAACAAAAAGTTGAATTTTCAATGAAAGACATGAATTTTCAACCAAAAAAGAGCAAATTTCAATAAAATAGTTCAGTTTTCAACCAAAGAAATGAATTTTCGTCCCTAAATATAAGTATTTAATCAAATAGTTAAATTTTTCAGTTAAAAAAAAATATTATTTCTACAAACAAACAAAATTTTCAACAAAATAGTTAAATTTTCAACCAAAAATCTGCCCGCTGCGCTCAGTCTTTTTAATAATCCCACATTTGTGAGCAGGCCTTTTAAAATTAAAGGTCAACGCATTGACAACTGTAATTTAGTAATTGTGAATTCTCTTTTGTTAAAGCTCTTCGGCTTTAACGAACACATTCTCATGACGTATCTCGTGCTTCGCACACGATTTTGTCGAAAATGCGACCTTTTCTACATTATGTTCAACTCTTTTATATCAAATGTATATTATATTTATTTCTGTACCTCGGTTTGGGGCTGCTTATTCAGATATATATAATGGTGGCGCCTATGCGGCCCATTTCGGGTAGCTATGTCCATCCTCAGACCACCTCGCGTTTATCCATACTCACGCATACACGACGCACACAGGTGCAACTCGTTGAGCGACATGTCGATTGACGAAAGGGAACGGTTCAAAATCGGTCCATAAATTTAATAAATTCACAGACTGTGTGCGTCGCGTATGCGTGAGGATGGATATACGTGAGGTGGTTTGAGTATGGACATAGCTACCCGAAATGGGTTTCAGAAGCGCCACTATACTGATAGTTGTGCTTCCTATGTAAGTGTTTACTCTCAGTTCTTGACATTTAGATGTGAATTGAAAAATAAAATTTGCTATGTCATACTGACGTTATTTTGTTATCAAAGATTGCAAAATTAAAACATTTTATTTTGTAGACTTCTATGCTGGAATCTTTTGTCTTAGTTCGACTTATCAAAATATCTTTTATGCGTGAGCCCTTACTCTTTAATAATTTCTTTTTTTAGTTTTATAATGGTGTCTTTTTTATTTGAAAAGAAAAGTTATCATATATATCATGAGATTTTAAATGAAAAGTATTTTTGTAAAGTGGAGTTTCACAAAGACAATAAAGAATTTATTTTCCGTTAAACGCCAGCTTATACTGTATGAACACTTTTATATGCACACTGAGAAAAAAGGTTGTTTGAGTGAAACAAAAAATATCTTGGATATTATATGATTGGAAGAAACAAACGTTTTGTTTGAATTAACAACATATTTATTTAATTTTAATAAATGAAAATTATCTTCCTCATTGACTCAAAGAAATTACTTGTTTAATACGATTTTTTTCAATATATACTGGTAGCAAAGCGAGCGTAAAGGTTAATGGAAAACTGAATGACTGGTTCGATATTATGCTAGGTGTTAGAAAAGGATGCGTTATGTCCTCGTGGCTATTTATTATATTCATGAACAAGTGTCTAAGAATGGCGCTCTTCGACGAAGAAGGTGTGGATCTCGAAACAGTAAGGGTACGTGGGTTAGCGTTCGCAGATGATAAGATTTTTGAGGCAGAATCAATCGAAGATTTGCAAATAATGTTGAACAAACTGAATACAAGCATGAAGAGCATGGTCCTCAAAATTAACGTAAATAAAACAAAAATTATGGTGTTTAAAGGAAAGAATGAGAAAACAATATGCAACATTGTCTTAAATTATGAGAGAATAGAACAATTAGACAAGTACGTATATATCTTGGTAGTCTATTCACTAGTGACAGAAAGATATGGGGAGTTAGATAGGCGCATAAACGAGAGTAGGAAGGTTATCGATGGAGCACGGCCCATTATCAGAAGGAAAAATATATCAAAAAAAGCTAAAATGGCAATACATAGTTCTATATATATTTGTACTGACTGTGCTATACGTAGCGAGAAATGGACTTATTCGATACATGTTTTTTTGAAAATATTGCACCTTACTTAATTTCCATTGTTACTTCTTAAAGTTGTAGTGACTGCACATATTTTTCTAATTTTTTTCTGCTTCCCTTTTCAAGTTTGAACATTACACCTTTCTCTCCTATAATCGGTAGTAGAGGAGTTGACGGTTTCTTAACATGATCCTGCGTAAAGGTGGTGGTTCAGCAACCGGAGAAATAGATATGTCTTTAAATTCGACGATTCCATTTGGAGAATGCATTGTGTCCGCAAGTTTGCTCAATTTTAGTTGATGCATGTACTAGGCTAAAGGTGTCCGTATTTAATTTGCCTACACTGTTAAAAATTGCTGTATTAATTTTAATAAACATGTATTGGAAGTTTTTTTCAGATACGTATATTAAATTTAAGATACCACCAAATTTGAAAGTTCAAATACACATCTGAAATTTAATACACATGTGTATTAAATTTAATACACATGGGTGTTAAATTCAATATACATGTGTAGTAATTTTGATACACATGTGCATTAAGTTTTATACACATGTATATTAACTATAATTTAGGTATTTTTGGGTATAGTTTAAAAATGATACCAAACATTAATTTTTTAAACAATTTATTTACTTTAAATAAAAATATATATATATATGTGTGTGTTTATAAATTATATTGCGAATAAGTTTGTGAATTGGTTGAGTTTTTCTGCGAAATTGAAGACAGTGGAATTAAACGATTTCGCTTTTCTTTTTGGTTGTTCTCTTTTTCCGCCTGTTAATGGACTGATTTTCATTATTATTCTGAAACAAATTAAATTAATTAGAACTTTTATACCTCAATAAAAAAATTTGAAAGTATATTTCTTAGGTTATCTATATATGACGTGGAACGAAGGAACCAGCCTTACGACCGAAAATCAGTTTAGGAGAAAAAGCGGATCAAAATGAAAACAAGGCGAACAAGTAGTAAAGGGGCCCTCGTACTGACACACACACAACGCGTGAGAGGGTTGGTGCAAGATTCGAGCGGCTTAATTGTGAAGAACTAACTAAATTAATTGATTTAACCAAATTAACTTACCTTTTCACTCAAACGGGCGACTGGCAACTCACTGTTTCCAAAATGCGAGGCTTGCTTGATAGCTGGCATCAGCTGACATGTCGGGGTCAGCAGCGTTGCGCGACGCATGCGCTAACGCTTAGGTTTAATACACATGGGTATTGTTTCAGTTTTAATATACAAATATATTAATTTTGGTATACATAGTAAATGAGTTTAATATAAATGTGTATTAAGTTCATTTTAATATACAAGTGCATTAATTTTCAAATACACTTCATGTATTAACGTGTATTAAAATTCATAACATTTTTAACAGTGTACTTCAACTTGCAAAGACGTTCGATAACTCTTTTTTTATTTAAGAATTTCCCCACTACTTATTTCTTTCAGTAAAAACAATATTAAATTGAAAAGTAATAATCTATATTATATATTTTTAATATTTTATGAATTGCGGATGGGTGAAGAAGCCAGAGATATTTTACATAGGATTTTTATTTCATTTTGTAACCGTACATTTAATTCCTTAACATTGTTTATATATGTACCCAAAACCTTTCACTGATTATTATATACCAAAAATCTTTCACTTGATTATTATATATGCAATTCGTCGTATACAGATGTTTCTATACAGATTCTCTACTAATTCGATACCAGTTGTAAACAGTCAAATAGTCCAGCTTGCTCTATATTTGGATTGGTGCAGCTGGCTGTAAAATATAAAAATGTAAAGAATGAATAAACTACCAACATTTTGGTAGACCTTTATATAAACGGATAACTAAGTTAGACAAATCTCATATATTTACTTACGAAAAGCATCTGCTCTTGATTGGTATGGTTTATCTGTTTGTGCATATGTACATCCAAACAGGGAACCTGAGGTCGACACTGGTTTGATGCAAGTCACTGTAAATCAAATTAATGATTAATTATTGGGTCGGTCAAAAAGTTCCTTCCGATTTTTTAGTAACCTTCAAAAGTTAAAATTAAATATAAAGAAGAATAAATAATCGATGATATATGCACCATTGTTTTCTGTGACTTATCGCGTCTTGTGCATATATCATTGATTATAGGTATTCTTCTTTATATTTAATTTTATAACTTCTGAAGTTTATTTAAAAAAACCGAACAAACTTTCTGACACAATAAAATTAAAATAATGATGATTCAGTGTAATATATTATTGTTTTTTTTTTCGAAACATTAAATCCTCTAAATTCAACTAAATGTTGTTATACTCACTCTGAGCTTGAGCTGCAGTTAGATATGTAGTTTTCGGTTCAGCGTATGTTTCGCATTTACTACTGTACACGAAGTAGCAGAGAAAAACAAAAATTATAATTCTCATGACTGCTAAAGCTGAAGAACTTTTCAATAAAACAGCTTCTAAAGCTATGTGACAGATGAACTGAATATTCCTTTAATGCGAGACGCTTTATATATACCAAAAAATTTTCCCGCCGCGCAAGCACATTCTCATCACGTGCTGCGAGCGCGGCTTCATGCTCGGTTACTTATTCTTTGCACTTGGAATGCTTGAATGAAACTTTATCAAAGACATCTCTTTTAAATCTCAGTATTTGTATGCATCTTCATATTCTGAATTTTCTACGTAATTAGGTATAATTAAATATTAAATTGCTCAAAGTTCTGTAGGCTTTGAGGTACATATTCTCATCGTGACACGCGCGCATACGCTTTCGATTTTTGATAGACATTTCAAAATTTATAATTATTTTCTGAATTACCTTACAATAAAAAGCTACAATCTTTGCTTCAGATATTCTTTTCTATCTCGCGTTGTTATGCTGAAAATAGGAATGTTTTCATATTATTTTTGATGGATAAAACAAAAACTTCCTCCAAAAACTTTTCGCCATACCTATTTCGCGCCGTTTGGCTCAAAATTCGAATTTTCTATTTTTTTCATAATATTTTCGATAAATAAAACCAAAATGACAAGTCCTATAAAAAATGGTTGAAAACAATATTGTAGGACTTTTTAAATTATATAATGGCTCTTCAAAAATTTTTCTCGTATTTAGCGTCGTTTGGTTCAAAATTTGAATTTTGGACTTTCCCATAGTATTTTCAATAAATTAAACCAAAATGAAAAGTATTATCTATAAATGGTTGAAACGAAAATTTGTAGGACTTTTTAGAAGCTGCAATTCATCGTTTAAACTTTTTTCCACATCTCACGTCTTTTGGCTCAAAATTTGAATGATTTTCGATAAATAAAATCGAAATGACAAGTTCTATGAAAAAATAGTTCTGAGAAATATCATAGGACTTTCTAAAAGCTATAATTATGTCCTAAAATTTTTTCCCATATTTTGCGTCGTTTGGCTCAAAATTTGAATTTTCGATTTCTTTCATAGTATTTTCGAAAAATAAAACCAAAATATCAAATCTTATCAAAAAATGTTTGAGGGAAAAATTATAGGTCTTTTTAAAAGCTGCAATTCTTCACTCAAACTTTTTACTTATCTGTCATCGTTTGGCTTAAAATTAGAATTTTCGACATATTCATTTTCGATGCATAAAACCTAAAAAGCAAGTCCTATTGAAAAATGTTCGAAACTAAAATTGTAGATATTTCGAAGGGTGTCAATTCTACTTCCATCATTTTTTCACGAACCTGTTGTCGTTTGACGTAAAAATTTCAATATTCGATTTTGAATAGCATTTTCGATGGATAAAATCATAACCGTTGGTGAAAGAATGCTGCTTAACGATCTCGTTCTTTCTTTCAGAACCTAAAAGAAGTGTGCCAAAGCTCGATTTGATTCGTTCATTTTTTCGAGAGTTGTCGTGTTTACGGACGGCCGGACCGACGGATAGACAAACAGACAGACGCCATCGTCAAAACTTTATTTTCGGCTTCAAATTTTTCATTTTTATTTTTTACGATTAAAACCAAAACTACGCGTCCTATCAAAACGTTTTTTTTTGGTTTTTTACGTGTTTTTTTTTTTAATTTTTGTTTACTAATTTTTTTTCGTAGCTTGTGTCATTTTTTCAAAACTTTAATTTTTTTTCAATGTTATTTTTCACGATTGAAACAAAAACTACGCATCCTATCAAAACACGATTAATAACAATTTTGTAGCTCTTCTTTAGTTGAACAACTTTTGTTCGTTTGTTTTTTTCATAGCTTGTGTCGTTTGTCCAGAATTTTATATTTTTATTATTGTTCTTTACGAATTGATTATTAAACGAATTATAATTTTTTACGAATTGATTATTAAAAAAATTTGTAGATCTTTTTTGGGAGCACAATATGTTCATCTTTTTTCGTATCTTGCATAGTTAGACCACAAAATGGAATTTTTGACCAAATAAAATGAATTTTTAACAAGGTTATTACATTTTCAACAAAATAAATTAATTTTCATCCTTAGAGATAAATTTTCAACCAAGAAGAAGAATTTTGTACGAAAAAAGACAAAGTTCCAGTCATATAGTATTTTCAACTAAAAAAGATCTATTCTCCACCAAAGATGGAATAGTAAAATTTCCAGTTAAAAAAATTAATTTTCAACCAAAAAGAAGAATTTTTAATAAAATAAATGAATTTTCAACAAAATAGTTAAATTTTTAGCTAAAAAAGATACATTTTCCACCAAAAATGGAATAGTTAAACTTTCAGTTGAGAGAATTAATTAGGAAAAAGCGAATTTTCAACAAAAAATTTCATTCTTCAATGAAAAAGGTTATTTTCGAACCACAAGATTACTTTTCTATAAAAAAAAGAATTTTGAACAATATAGTTAATTTTTTAATCAAGAAGAAAACTGTTCTACCAAAACACGCGAATTTTCAATAGAGTACATGAATTTTCAACATAAAAAGATAATTTTTCAACCAAAAATGAAATAGTTAAAATTTTAGTTAAAAAAAAATAAAAAACGAATTTTAAACAAAAAATTAAATTATCTGCCAAAGAAATGAATTTTTAACCAAAATGATGAATTTCGAACAAAGAAGACTCATTTTCTAAAAAAAAAAGAATGTTCAATCCTGTTGTGGAATTTTCAAATGAAAAATATAAATTTTCAACAAAAAATGGAATAGTTAAATTTTTAGTTGAACAAATTAACATTCATGCAACAAAATTACATCAAAATATTTAAATCATTGACAAAAAAGAAATAATTTTTCAATGATGTAGTTAAACTTTCAACCAAGTAGTTGATTTTTTAACAAAAAAGATGAATTTTCAAGCAAAAAAGGAATATTTAAATTTTCAGTGAGTTAATTTCCAACAAAAAACACGGATGTTCAACAAAATAGTTACTTTTTCAAACAAAGAAATTAATCTTCAATACAAATTTTTTTTTCAACAAATTTATTCAACTTTCAACCAAGTAGTTGTATTTTCAACCAAAAAAGATAAATTCTCAATAAAAAATGTAATAGTTGATATTTCAACTGAGAAAGATTGTATTTTTAAATTAAAAACCATTGAATTCGACCAAAAAATTTGAATTTTCAACAGATTAGTTGAATTTTCATATAACAAAAAAGATTTTTGAGATTAAGCATGAAAAAAGTCAACCAAATTGTTGAATTTTCAAATAAAAAATACCAGCTTTCTACAAGACAGTTGAATTTTTAACCCGAAAATATGGCATTCGATAGTTTTTCGTCATAAACAATAAAAAATAAAATATATAACTTGTACTATGAAACCTTCTTTCGATAGACAATAACTTTATGCAAAATTATACAAGAAAAATTGACCAGTATTTAAAATATTGAATGAATTACACTTGTACATTGTTTTATGAATAAACTATAAAAAAAGCAACTTTTCATTGATTCAATTTGAATTTTCCCGGGACTTTGAGTGGAGCAGCTGGCGCTACCTTGCGGTGGCTATCGTTATTATTTTTAATGGCGTTAAGAGACTTTTAGTTCACTCTACAATTGTACGCGGCGTCGTGAGCGTTTTCTATTTTCGTCGTGATGACGGTTTCTTGTTCATATCAGTTTGTGATTCACATTCACCCCACTCCCACTTATCGTCCACGAGCGGGCGGGCGGCGGCCATATTATCAGTGAGGTGTCAGTATTTGTTCAACGTGACGGGATTTTTGGGTGTGGATCTGACGGTTTCCTCTGGTTCTCAACCCCGGATACAGTGCAAGTGGCATCCTGTTCTTTTTGAATGAGTGGTACGTGTTTTTAAAAATTGGCTTTAAAACCTGTTCCAAGTAAGTCCCTAAACGCAATGGAAATCCGTCGCTCGGGCGGCACCGAGCGCGTGAGACAGCGATAAGTCACACAATACTCTTTTTCCCATGCCGATTTCCGGAGAAACGACGACAGTTCAACTCCGTTTACATACCCGAAAGGTTGATTCCCGATCCTGAGTAATTTTTATCTCAAACCGTCTTCCCACGTCGCGATTCTGAAATATAGGTTACCTCGCGAAATCCTCGCATCGCCTGCGGGCGATTTTCAATCTTACATTTCCTTAACGGATGCTAAAGATCGAGGGTAGGAAATCGCGTCATGATTCAACATTTTATGGGTAGTGAGAAATTTGTGGGAAAATTTGGGTAGTGTGAGTTTGAGGAATGTTGACATTTTTGTCGAAGATGCGACACTTGAGCATTGAACTACCCTGATCCACTTTTTGCTACTTTTTTGAGTCTAAACTCTAATGTTACCTAAATTCACAAATTGTGTGGAAAAGTTTCATTAGATTAACTACTTTTATTATTTTAGTTTTGTTTATAGAAGTTAATATTGCTAATGAACAATCGATAATTGTATTCAAGCATTTATAGGTAGGAGCGAAGATATCCTTTTTTTCTAGAATTATTGATAACTTTTAAAATATAGAGAGGAGTTAAAGCCAGGATAATGTTAGTCACTCATTAACTTGAAACCGAATTGAGTTCTGCTGATTCGTATATTTTATTTCCTTTGATAAGTCCAGTTTTATTTTTCTAGATCCTCTATTTTGTTAAGAGTAAAAAGTAAAAAATAAATAAAAGGATTCAAGCAAACCAAGTGGTTCCAGGTTCAGAAAAGGAGGATGAGTTTTTAAAACTAGGATACTACTCAAAAATTAGCATGCTGTAACTTTTGAACTTTCTCATTTGAATCTATGCAATTAGAAAACTCCGTTAAATTTTTATGCATCATTAAAATTCGAATATTAAAAACGCTTTCAAATAATTAGACTATCTTATATTATTTATACATCTGTAAATTTTACAGATCCATAATACGTATGCCTAACGGTAAATTCTTTTCCTCCTTGGAATCTCACCAGGAATAAGAAAAAAATTTCTTTCCCAGAATTCCATCGATCGTCGATCCGTTGCCATAATAATGTCGCACAATTGATTCATTCGACAATCCGTGTTGCAAACAATTTTGTCACGCACGTTTTACGTTAAATTTTCTAGATAAGGGGGACAGTGTTTGCGATGATAATTAAATCGCCGCCAGTAAATTCCGACAGGTATCAGTGGACATGTCGAGCCAAGAAATGACCTTGGAAAGTGAGCCAGAACAGTTAGACTTTAGAGATAGTAGTTTCTGTTGCAACGGTTAGGCTTAGGGGATCTCCTGATGTGATTGAGAAAAAGATAGAGCATCTTTAATTTAGAAAGCGGATATTTCGGTTTGGAAAGAATTTCTAGAATCTGAGACCTGGGGAATCGATATGGGTTGTTTCGAGTCATGAATTTTTTGTGGGAATTATCAATGGGGTTTCTAAATCTGACCTTCTCTTACAACTCCAAGATGATGAATCACTGGTTTAATCAATGGAAACGGTGAAAGGGGTTTCAATGATCTAGGCCTATAATCACTAAATCCGTTTAAATTAATTAATTTGTTTAGTATGTGAAAAAATCTTGGAACGTTTTTTATTTTTAATTATTTTACCATAAACGGTTTCTGATTTTTTGATGCTTTTGAAATTTAAAATTAATTAAATTCCCCTTTTCTCGGGTTTTCGCATAGATGTGAACTGAATGAATAGACCCCGATAAGAAAATCGAACTATTTTTGGTTGAAAGTTCATTCTTTTTGGTAACAAATTCAACTAATATATTTTTGGTTCCAAATTTAACTATTTTGCCGAAAATTTAACTTTTGTTACAAGTTGTCCTTTTTGTGTAAAAATATAACTGTTTTGTTGAAAACTTGTCCTTTTCGTTTGAAAATTCAACTATTTTGGTTAAAAATTTCATCTTATTTGGTTGAAAATATCAACTATTACATTTTTCGTTGAAAATTGATCCTTTTTGGTTGAAAATTCAAGCACTTGGTTGACACTTCATTGTTAGAAATAATTTTTTTTTTAAAGATTCATCTCTTTGATTGAAATTTTAATTAATCTGTTAAAAATTCGTTTTTTTTAGTTAAAAATAAATTTTTTTTTCAATTGAAAATTTAACTATTCCATTTTCAACCGAAAATTGACCTTTTTCAGCTGAAATTCTACTATTTGGATGAAAATTCATGTATTTTTATTAAATTTCGTTTTTTGGTTAAAAAATTAATCTTCTTTATAGAAATTTAATATTTTTTCTTAAAAATCCAAGTGCTTTTTATTTAAAATGAAAATATTTTCTGGTTGAAATATCAACAATTACATTTTTTGCTGAAAATTCATCTTTTTTATTTAAAAATTTAACTACTTGGTTGAAAGTTGTACTACTTTGTTAAAAACTCTTTTTTTAAAGAATAATCACTTGAGTTGAAAATTTATCTCTGGTTGCAAATTTTCTTTTTTTTTATATTTTTTTTTCTTGAAAATTAACGTTTTTAATAATTTAAAAGTGATCTTTTTTATTTGAGATGTCTACTATTTGGATGAAAATGCATGTATTTTGTTGAAAATTCATTTCTTGATATAAAATTAATCTTTTTCAATAGAAATTTCATCTTTTTGGTTGAAATGGCAACTTTTTTTAATTTAAAATTAAAATTTTTGTTGGTTCAAACATCACCTATTACATTTTTTTTAAGAATTCATCTTTTTTGATTAAAAATGCAACTACTTGGAATGTTGATATTTTTGATTGAAAATTGATCCTTTTTAGTTGAAAATTCAACTATTTGGTTGAAAACTCATGCCATGTATTTTGTTGAAAATTCGTTCTCTTTGGAAGAAAATTAATCTTCTTGTTTGAAAATGAACTTTTTTGTCGGAAGTTCAACTTTTTTGTATTGCAAACTTTTCTGTCTTCTAAAAAATTCGTCTTTTTGGCTTAAAAATTTAACTATTTGGTTGAAAATTCAACTGTTTTTGGTTGAAGTTTAATCTTTTTTATTGAAAATTCGATCATTTGGTTGAAAGTTCATCGTTCTTGATTGAAAATGAACTTTTTTGTTGAAAATGCATCTTTTCAGGTGTAAAAGGCAACTGTTTTCTAAAACATTCGAACTCTTTAGTTAGAAATTCATCTCTTTTGGTGAAACATCTTTTTTGGTTTAAAAAACAACTATTTTATTGCAAATGCGATATATTTTCCGCTCATGTAGAAATAAAACTTTCGAGACACTTCTCTCGTGTTTGCGGACGTTTTTTTGACTTTGTCACTCAAAGAGGAAATTGTTCTCATGTACGATCAACATCAACCTGCGTGGGGTGAATTCTAAAGCTTATTTTAGGAAATAACAAGTTGTAGCTACTGACAGTTCAATGCACCTGGTCCTAGATAAAAAGGAAATACTATACTTCAAAGCTTAAATACAGTTGACTCACGTCATGTGGATTTGCATTATAATCTTTCTCTCTTTTCCACGTGGACACTTCTGCACCATTATAACGTGCATACGTGCCTTTTGTGTCGAGGCAAATTGGTCATTCCTTCTCTTCATTGTATGAACTCCAATAGAATTACTGCAATAAATCCATCAGAATAAATTTTTAAAAGATTTCTGAGAAAAATGGCATAATAATTTTATTTTTTAATTTCTCTATTTTCCAATAAGTATCTAATATTTAAATTAAAACTTCCTGATAGTTTAAAAAGTACTTCTAGATCTGTAGCTTTTTATATTATGTATTTAATTTCTAGAAAGGTTTATTTAAGGGCTATTAAAAAAAGTTACCTATTACGTAATAGTTTAACAACTTTCTTTAATATTTAAATTAACACTTCCTGAAAATGTTAATGTACTTCTAGATCTGTAAATTTTTATATTCTGTATTTAATTTCCAGTAAGATTTATTTAGGGAGTATTAAAAAGAATTACTTATTACGTAATAGCTGGACAGCTTTCCTTTTTATCAGTTTTTTTGTTGTATTTGTTATCAGAAAATGAAAAAACCGGTTGTGGATGGTCAAAGTTATTTTTTGCAGAAAATCGTACTTAATACTGTAGAATTTAATATGAATTCAATCGAAATTGAGATTTATTCATCCATTTTTTTTAACATTTTTGGTAATCTTTGATTTTTATCTGTAGATAATAGTAAAATAGGAAAGTATAAAACGATTAGAATTCGATTGATAGGCCCGTGATACTAGTTTTAAGTATACTTGTAAAATGTGAAATGGAATCAACTACACATTCCTTCTTATCTGTTGCAGGTTGACTGTCTGTACGAGTTGCAGAACTAACAGACACAATCGTCAAGATGCCGAAACAGGTATGTTCGACAAATTATTAATTAAATCTTTTTCAGGTTTATTGCCTAAAAAGAAAGGCATAAATCATGAATAATTGAATCGGTAAATGAAACGAAATATTATCAATTCCATTACCAAAATCACGGATTTATAAAGATAATTCGCTGATAGGAGATTTCACCGCAGAGGTTGTGCCGCACGTATATAATTATTATTATGATCCATTATCTTCTTAATACACTTTGCCGTAAAATGTTTATATGCTCGTTAACGTAGCCGAGATAGTACTCTTTATTACGTGTTACTTTGTATGAATGAGATGACCCCTTTTCCCTTTTCAAGGTGCGATAAACATTCCTTTATTTATTAGTTACAAGCCTTTCTTTAACAAAAATTTACTTATCGAGCGCGCATTTAATTTTTTTATCGAGAAGCTAAAGTTCAAGTTCTGAATAACGACTCGTATCTTATCGGAGATTTAAAATGTTAAAAATTTCATTTTTTTTCTGATTCGCCTGTTTTTATTTGAATAGGATTATAGTTACAGTATTCGAAATTTGAAGGTTTCAGTGTTTTCTGTACGTCACGATATTTAACAAATATTTGAACTTACAAACTTTTGAATCTTCGAAATTTTAGTACTTTTAAGTTCGACATTTTTTGCTGTACAGTGTACGCTATCAAATAGGAATAAATATTTCTCCATCAATTCCGTTTCCATTAAATTTATGTTTTATCTCCGAAGGTTTACAATTTTGTATTTAGATTCCAAAGTTATCGAAATTCATATTCTTCGTTCGTTCTTTAAGGAAACTATAAATTATAGGTAATTTGCCAGTCTTATTTTTTCAGAAATTACGAAGATACCAATTCAAATGAAATCTTATGTAATATAGTTTGCTTGAAATTAATTTTATCAATATCAAATTACAATTTTCGGTTTTATTCAGGATTGAAAAAATGAAACTGCTATATCTTTGAGGAATTTTTCACAATCACTGAGAGTTTTTATTTGAATTAAAGTAAAATAATTTGAGGATGATAATGATGCTCTCATCTTTGTAAGTCGAATCAGGATGACGTAAGAAGCAACGTAAGGAATAAGTTATTGTCTTTTTCCTTGCATGGTCGTGTGCATTTTATCAAGGCTTTTTTTTATTCTAGAACTTACGCATCTTAATTCTTAAAATAAGTTCTTTCTTACGTTATAGAATATTTTATTTCTCAAGTTGATAGTAAAATTCAAAGCACGAAAACCTAAACCTATTTTCTTGGCTGTAGAATTACAAAATTAAAGAATGTTTATTGTTTCGGGATTCCAGTTTAAAATGATATCAAGGATTTAAATAATTTACATTACAAAATTATTCATCCTTCAACTCATTCTTTTAAAATTGCTCACTGTTGAGCATTTTTCTAGAGCAAGGAAGCAATTCGAAGGCTGGTATTATTTTTGCAACCGTTTTTATGAAATGCCTAGGCCCACAGAAAATGTTAATGCCACGGGCACGGAATTATTTTAATTAATTATTTATTTTTAATGCTGGGTGTCTACTAACCGGGAAATATCCGGGAATAAAAATAAAACCTGGAATAAAAATTCGAGCCGGGAATCACATTTAAAGTTTTGGAAAATATGATATTTTTTATTAATCGTGATAACGAGACAAGTAAATCTGAATGTTTATCCTTTTTTTTTGGTAGAAAGTTGTGTCACGAGATCTCGCATAAATTTTTGTCGAACCCCTGTTTGATTGCCACACGGCGTGAATATGACATTTAGTGGCTATTTTCAGTTTGTTTATCTATTGATAAAGATTACGAATTTTCTGCACCATCAATTTGGCAAGTCAAAATTTCCAAACAAGTACTTTTATTTCATGATAAAATTTATTTCTCCATGATTCGAAACATTGATAAAAGAGAAAATTTGAATTGTAAATGATTTTTTAATAATGGAAAATAATTCTGTTCTTAAAATTTTACTACCGCAGCATCATTTGTAAGCTTTTTCACACTTTTAAAGAGATTAAAAAATAATTAAAAATTAGAAAATATGGTAGAGAATTCACCTTTTTGGTTAAAAATGTAATTGTTTGGTTGAAAATTTATCTGTTTTGGTTGATGATTCAACTATTTTGTTAAAAATTCGCATTTTCTGGTTAAATTCAACTCTTTTTGATTAAAAATTTAAATCTTTTCGAATTGAAAATCGACTATTATATTTTTCGTTCACAATTCATGCTTTTTGTTTGAAAATTCTACTGCATGGCTAAAAGTTGAACTGCTTTGTTAAAAATTTCTTTTTTTTTATGAAGATGCATCATTTCAGTCGAAAATTAGTCTTTTTTGTAGAAAATTGATCTTCGTAGAAAATTCATCTGTCTAGTTGAAAATTCAACTAATTGGTTTACAATTAACGTTTTTGTTGAAAATTCAAATCTTCGGGTTAAAACATTACATTTTTTGGTAGAAGATTCGTCTCTTTTGGTAACAATTTAATCTTTTTTGTTTAAAAATACAAGTGCAAAATTTTAAAAGATATTTCAAAAAATTTAAAACAAATGAATTTTTGAAAATGTTGAAACAAAATTTAGAAGCGCTTTAAGAATTTTCAAAGGTTTCAAGATAATAAACAATTTTTCTAAGATTCGTGGGCAATTTTTAATTTTGCACGATTCCAAAAATTTTGAAAAAATTCCAGTAAGTTTAAGAGATAATCCATGCGGCATGGATGGTATTTTTTTTAAATTTAATTATCTTTTTTGTCCGTCCTGCTTTAAACTAAAATAGTTAAAAGTACAACTGTTTCGTTATCAATTAATAATCTGTTTTGGTTGGAAATTCATCTCTGGTAAAAAGTTGAACTATCCTTTAGAAAATTACTTCTTTTAGTTAATACTTCGACGGAAAATTCGCCTTTTTCGGTAGACATTTAATCTTTTTGGTTAAAAATTCATGTCTTTTGTTGAAATTTCATCTTTCGGTAGAAAGTTTATCTTCTTGGTTAAAAATTAATATTTTGGTTAAAAATTCTACTATCTAATAAAAATTGATCTATTGTTTTGAAAATTCGTCTCTTTTGATAGAAATTTAATCTTTTTTGGTTAAAAATGCAACTGTTTGTTCGAAAATTAATAATCTGTCTTGGTTGAGGATTCAACTATTTTGTTGAATATTTCTCTTTGTTGGTTCAGATATTAACTATCACATTTTTTGTCGAGAATTCATCTATTTTGGTTGAGAATTCAACTACTTTGTTAAAAAAAAATGTTGGTTGAAGATTCACCATTTTAGTTGAACATTCATGAAAATTTAACTATTCCATTTTTGGTTGAAAATTTATCATTTTTAGTATAAAACTCATCTATTTTGTTGAAAATTCAGTATTTTTACTTGAAATGATAGGAATTTAAAGCGTTTCTTATTGAATTTAGTATGATACCTTAAATTAACTTTATATAAAAGAATTTATTCCCCTATTTTTGTGAAAAATTACCCTATTTATCCTGTTTTGAGAGCAGTTTAGTCCGTGAAGTCTGGAATATTAAAGTTTAAATTAGTTTAATACAAATTTTTGTGTTTTCTAATTCCACATTACAACTAACTACGCAAGTAAACGCAAGCCAATAAATTAAATTTATAATGGAATCGGGATTTTTGAGTGGATATGTGTTTCTATTGACATTTAAGGCCTCTTTTTGTGTAAAGGGTAGTCACTTTTTAGCTTAAACTAGTCACTATTATATCTAAGAATTAGTTTCCAATTAGAATACCAATTTGATATTTACAACCAGGAAATAACCGGAATTTGGTGGACGAAAATTAGTAGTCAATTAGTCACCCTGTAATACTCCTGACCCAATCTCAATTCGGAATTTCTCGTACGTGTTTTGCTCTACTCTATAGCTAGATTAAAAATCAGAAGTGAAGTGTTTGAAGGAGGAAGATTCCGTGACTCTTCCTCGCACCCGGTATCCCCTCTTGATGCCGGTTGGGTCTCGAAGGGACCGGCTGAGTCACGTGACCCTGTAAGGTCTTTTATCCTTATTTTCCTCATGATTTGCTCTCTCTGCTGCCAAAATGGTAAAACAGCAAACAGTCAGAGACGAGGACGGCCGCGTCCATAAAAGCAGTGGCGTACCTCAAAAGGATCTTAAAATCTGTTCTAATTTGAGGTGATAAGTCCTATGTTTTAACATAGACTTATCACGTTTTTCCTCTGAGCGGCTCATTTCAAAATCTGAAGGCTTAAAGTTTAAACTAAAGTCTGAATACTCTCTAAAGTCAAGGTGTCTAAATTTAAAGCTTAGTCCAATTTAGAAACAACCATGACGATTCCAAAGATTCTCAAAGGACTGGTAATCTTTAATCTCAAAAATTCGATCAGAATTAATTTTCAATTGAATTAGATGTTCTTAGGATTCTTTCGTGGGTTATGAAAAAATCCCATTATTAAAAAGTGCATGGCGCCTTTTTCGATTAATGTCTCGAAACTATCGTCAGAGATATACGAGGAGATATATTTGCTATCGTCTGAAAACCCGCGTTCATGATTGGTAAAGGGCCTTTTCATACCTATGATTGCCGGCAGTGGCAGGTAGCTTGTCTGAAGAAACTCCATAAGAGTGACAAAGAAAGACCATTCTGATCGTTCTTCATCTCTTTCACTCTTGTGGATTTTCTCCAGACAGGCCACTTCCGGCAGGCAAAGGTAGGAAAGCCGTTTAAAATGATAAAGTCTGAAAAATTCAGGTTTATGAGATATATGAGGTTGTCTAGATACACTGAAACCTGGATTCGTGCACGGTTTCGGGTATGGCTTGCAGTGGCCTTCAAAATCAATCCAGGGAATCCAAACGTAATGATTACGGGGTCGTGTAAACCATTTACCTGGTGGATTTGGACGCATGCTAACAGCTGACGCAACTAACGCGCTGAGGGTACTGCCCGCATTGTCGCTACGACACTGTTGGTCACGCATGACTGGGCACCGCCTCTCTTACGGTTCCACATCAACAAAATGCCGAGGACTGGAAAAGGGCTCCAGCACTTTTAAATTTTAAAGTTAATGTTTTCCTTTCAAGAAATATAACATAGAATCCAATTAGACAAAGTTAGTTAAAAGACTTTTTTCAACTACAATCTTTATAAAAAGATAGAGTATCATATTCCCTTAAAAGTAAACTCGATAAAAATTTTAAACTCCACTTCCAATATTTAAATTAACCTTCGCCCATAAAGTATATACACTGTACAAATACATATGTTATTTACTTTAATAAATTTAATATTGAAAATTAAATATTCTTATTCTTCTTATCAAATATGACTTCTCAATTTTTATAGATTTTTAAAAACTAGAAAGTTTCAGCTCAAAAAATGTTGGTAATAATTTTCAGAGGCCAAATAGATTTTTTCAAATTTTTAACTAGATATCTGACAAGGCAGTTTTTTCTCTACTAATTCAATTGAAACATCTGAAAATAATGTGAAAATTTTCTTGCAAACTTTTAAAATAACGAGGTTTTTAAACTTATTTTAATGTTTTAGCTTCTAAAAAATTTAAGTTACCTGATAGACTATTTCAAATTTTTAAAAACGAATGATAAATTAAACATTTACACAATTAAAAACTATTTAGTTTTATATTTCTGCTCTGAGCGGAAATATATAAAGATTCAATATTTGTTAATTGCAGAATTTTGAAAACATTTAAATGTATCTTTTATTCTCTTGGAACCTTTCACAATTTTTAAAAAGTTTTCACATTTTTTTTCAAATCTTCAAAAATCGACTTTTAATTTTTTAAAGTCTTCAAACTTTAAATTATTTTCTAATCTTTTTAAAACTTCTAACCTTTCAAATATCTTTTAATTCCTTAAAAAATTCCAGATTATTTTTGACAAGCTTGGAAATCTTATTAAATATGCTCTTAAAAACATGTGAGGGTGACCTCAACATTTTTTTCAAAACAAACTTACGTTCACACGAAACGCAATATCGAGTTGAAAATTTGGGAAACTAAATATGAAGCACTAAGAAACTTGGGGCTGGTCCTTAATTTTCATAATTATAAAAATGTATGACCAGACCCGCGTTTCTTAGTGCTTCATATTTAGTTTCCCAAATTTTTAACTCGATGTCACGTTTCGTGTGAACGTAAGTTGGTTTTGAAAAAAATGTGAAAAAAATTTTGAGGTTACGCTCACATGGCCTTAAAATTAATTTTTCAAAATTAATAATAATTTCAAATTTTTCCAGGTATTAAAAAAACAATTTATTCTCTTGATCTTTAAGTCTTCAAATTTTAAATAAATTTTTAATCTTTTCAAAACTTTCTAGCCTTCTGTATATCTTTTAAAAACATTGGAATTTTTCGTATTTTTTTTTATTCTGTAAAATGAAACAAATTGTCTTAAAATCTTCCAGATTCTTTCCTGAAATTTTTGGAAATATTTTTAAATGTTCTGAAATCTTTTTAAGTATTCTCTTAAAATTAGTTTTTTTTTTCATTTTCTTGAAACTTTTCAAAATTGTTGAAAAGTTTCCGTTTTTTCAAAATCTTGTTAAAAATATACAGTTTTAAACAAAATTTTGCATACAAATTTTATACATTCTTTTTCGAAATTGTAGGTAATCATTTGAAATCTATTTTAATTTTTTTCTTGGAATTAATTTTGCAAAATGAAAAATCTTTTTAAATTTTCCCACGAAACTTTAAAAAAAAATTATTCTTTTGAAATCTTCAAAAATTCATAAGAAGTTTCTAAATTTTTTCTTGAAATTTGAAAAAATCTCCTTCTTATTAAAAAAAATTTTAATCTTTTCATGGTATAAATTATTTTTGAATCTTTTCAAAACTTCTAAACCTTCTAAATATTAATTTTTCAAAAATTTAAAATGATCTCTTAAAATTAATTTCTTTAACTAAAAAATTATTAAAAATTTTGCCAGAAATCTTAGAAAATTGTTTTCATTCTCTTGAAACCTTTTTTGAAAATTCCTAAAAAGTTTTCTTTTCTTGGAAAGCTTAAAAAATGTACAGTTTTAGAAAAAAATTAATCTTTACAAGTTTAAATTTTTTTTTTGATTTTCGAAAATTCTAATTTTCTCTTAAAATAACTCGACTTTCTTTTACAATTTTGCTTAAAAATCTTTTATATTATTTTTCGAAATGTTATTTAATCATTTGAAATGTTTTGAAGTGAAGTGAAATCTTATCAAAGTTTAAATTATTTTTTAATCTTCCGAAAACTTGAAATCCTTCTAAATATCAATTTTCGAACTCTTTTTAAATATTCTCTTAAAACTAGTTTCTTTAAATAAAAAATCATTAAATATTTTCCCAGAAATCTTAAAAAAAAATTTTATTTTCTTGAAACTTTTCAAAATCCTTAAAAAGCTTCTAAACTTTTAGTTCGAAATCATAAAAAATCTACATTTTGTTTATATTTTTGTTTAAATAGTCATGTTTTAAATTATTTTTGAATCTTTTAAAAATGTCTAAATATCTTTTAAACTTACTCGAATTTTTTCTAAATATTTTTTATCTTGCAAAATTAAAAAGTTTTGCTTTAAAATGCTCTACATACTGTTTCGAAATCTTAAGAAATCTCTTTCAATGTTCTCCTGAAATACATTTTTTGTAACAAAAAATCATTTGAAATGTTTGCAGGAACCCTAAGAATTTGGTATATTCTCTTGAAACCTTGAAAAATTCTTAAAAAGCTTCTTTTTTAGAAACCTTGAAATTTTTACATTTTTTCTTTAATTTTGTAATCATCTCAAGATTAAAATTATTTTCGAATCTTTTTAAAAATTCTAAGTGCGATAATAGATCGCATGATTACTTAGAAGGGGAGACGGAAAGCTTACTTTTTTAAATTTTACTATGTGTTTTGCAACCAAATTTATTTTCTATAAATGTTATTATTTTTTTTCATAATTTTCACCAATTATATTTAAAATTAGAAGTATAAACGAGTTGTTTTAAGCGCAAAGTTTTAATTTCCGAGGGCTTATTCATTTTTAAAATCATTTAAATCCCGCGATCCCAGAATCTGTAAAAATCGTTATTAGCAATTTAAGATTCCAGATCTCTGACTATGATTCGATAGATTTCATAAGATTTCTCAAGAATCTTTTCGAAATTCGCGAAGATTTTAGAAGACTTGAAAGATTTTCAGGATCTTTGGCGAGATCTTAAACTGTTTTTGAGTCCCTGAATCTTGGGATCTGCGATATCTTGCAAATCATAATATGATTTTCTTGATTCTGAATCTTTGATATTTTGGATTCTATAGTGACTTTGAACAAGATTTCCGAAGTAAATAGCCCTTGGGTAATTTCTGACTAAAAATATTATTATTTTATTAAGGCCATGTGATGAGTGGGTCACGTGACCAGATTCCTACCTTAACGGCACTTTTTTTATTTGTTAATTTATTTTCACACGAATAGCCACATCGAGTTGAAAATTTGGGATAATAAATAAGAAGCACTGAGAAACGCGGCTCTGGTCCTAAATTTTTTATTGGATACATTTTTTTTTTATAACACATTTGTTTTGCTTTTTTCAAAATTATAAAAATTTAGGACCAGAGCCGCGTTTCTTAGTGCTTCTTATTTAGTATCCCAAATTTTTAATTCGATGTGGCGCTTCGTGTGAAAATAAGTTGACAAATAAAAAAAGTGCCATAAGGTAGGAATCCGGTCACGTGACCCACTCATCACATGGCCTTAATAAAATAATATTATTTTTAGTCAGAAATTACCCAAGGGCTATTTACTTCGGAAATCTTGTTCAAAGTCACTATAGAATCCAAAATATCAAAGATTCAGAATCAAGAAAATCATATTATGATATTATGAACTCGTCAGATGGCCTTAAGGTACTTCTAATTTTAAATATAACTGATAAACATTATGAAAAAATTAATAACATATATAAAAAGTAAATTTCTATGCAAAAAACATGATAAAGTTAAAAAACGGTAGTACTTCCGTGAAGAAAATGCATTTAAAAAATTATTATTAGTATAATTTTTTAAGATTATTGAAGTAAATTATATTTAGAAACATTTTAATAAATAATAAATAAATAAAAAAGTGCAGGCAGCGAGAATCGAAAACGCAACCTTCCGGCTATGAAGCCGCAGCTCTACTGCCTGAGCTACCGGGCGATTGTGGAAGTGCTTTTCACCAAACTGTGTATGGCCTGTGGCGAATATTTCAAAGTCGATTTTATCGAAAACGGCGAAAAAGTATATTTCACTGCTTTGGCAAATTAATACTCAGTAATGAGCTTTCATTGAAAAAATTATGAACCGAAACTAAAATTCATAATCGGCAGTCTCCTCTTGTTAGGTGGCCTTATCAGTATCATCAGCTGCAGATAAGGGGCTCAGCTTTGATCAGAATAATATCTTATCATCTCTCCTGATTCATTCACTCGTTTACCCTCGCAAAAGCAGGATTATTCTGTTTTGAATGTTACGCCACTGATAGGAGGAGTGGTTTGCCATCGCGAGGGTCGTAAGGAGGGAGACACGCCGGTTGCACTTGCCCCTTGGCCCATTCCCCATTGTTCGACCTCGACTAGACCCGCAAACTGAACAGATCAGGCCCCGGATGTACGCGCTCGGAAACGGTTGCTTCAAATAGAACCTGGTTTTCTTCAGTTTCCTTCTCACCCCCGAAAAGTGCCCAAAAGTGTCGCGAATCCCCATTTTCAAAGACTAAATTCTAGTCAGTTCTCATCACCGATTAGGTCCTTCAAATTCAACAATTGAATTCGAATCGGCCCAATCATGGTTGTCGGTACGAAAATGGTAAGCCGCGCGTCCGTTAAAAATTGTGAGCATTTTTTGTGGGGGCGAGTCTTATTTATTGTTAGAAAATTGAATCTTTGGTGCATTTCTAATGATTTAAAAAAATTATATTGTGATTTGAGTTTCTGTGAGATGAGTTTTTATGGGGTTGGTTTTAATTAAGAAATTGAATCTATGATTCTTTTTTAATGATTTTGTTTTAATAGTTGTGATTTGAGTTTATATTCCAGTTTCTGTGTGATTAAACGTCATTTTTGTGTTTTTTTGAAGATAAACGTGAGGGTGACGACTATGGACGCCGAGCTGGAGTTTGCGATCCAGCCGGCGACCACCGGAAAGCAGCTTTTTGATCAAGTTGTGAAGACCATCGGACTTAGGGAGGTTTGGTTCTTTGGACTTCAATACACTGATGTCAAGGGAGATCTTACCTGGATCAAACTCTACAAGAAGGTAAGAATTTTTTATGAAAATTGCAGACTTAATTTGTGTGTTACCGTGGAAATAAAAGAGAAAAATTATTTTGGGTTCCTCACAGAGGAAGGTTTACATTCTTCAAATTACATGTTTTTAAGTTAAAGTTAAACCAAAAACAGATCCAGAGATGAATATCACATTATTTAAATATTCAGCATTTTCAAAAATGCACTTGGGAAAACGTAATCTTGCTTCTATAATTAGCAATGAGGAATCTGATAAGTGTTCTTATCATTTTTTTTATATGGTCAGCATTTCATGACTGACAAACAAAACTCATTTAAACATTCTTTTGTAATCGCATTTCATCAAAATCATTTTTCTTCAAGATTTTGTAGGATAGGTCGAGATAAGTTCTAGAAAACATTCTTAATCCTTTCAATATAAGTAGTTAGGATGTAATTTTTTGAGTATTTCCAAAAATAGCAGTATTTATAGATTTAAAATTTTTTAAATCTCTACAGTGTCCAATTTTTCGATTTATATCGCCTAATAGAGATTATATTCATCTTCAACTGCTTTTAAATTCAACCTGCTCAATTTTTCATATTCATCTAGTTCTATTATTTCGTAATTTTAAACGGTTGAATTGTACAATTTTGAGCTTTTCAATTTAAAATTATTCAATTTTGAATTTTACAATTTAAAAATTTTCACAATTTGGAAAAAAGCTTAAGGTTGTTCTCGTACCAAAAAATAAGATCTCGGAAAAAAATAGTTTTTCAATGATTTTAATTACTGATGGTGTAATTTCAAATAAAAAACATTATTTTGATTGAACAAATTTTAAAACTTACAAAAAATTTTATTTTAACAATGTTTTTTGTAATTTTATTTTTTCTTATTATTTCTTCTTAATAATTGTTTTAAAATTGTTGAATTTTATTGGATGATGGCTTATTTTTTCGAGGTAAATATTCTCTAAAACTATACAGTTTTCAATTTTGAAAGTAAATTTTTCGATGGCTGCAATCTTTAAATCCATTTTTTGTAAGAAAACATTTTTTCTAAACAAATATCTATTTTAAGATTATTTACCTATTTAAAAAGTTGAAAACGTTAAGTTGTAGGGAATGTTTTCCTCGAAAAATAAAGCCATGCTTGATTAAAATTCAACAATTTTGAAAAGTTGGTAAGAATCGACTGTAAGAAAAATTTCAAGTACAGAAACTGTTGTTACAATAATTATTTTTCGTAAGTTTTAAACTTTTTTTCATAAGAAATGTGTTTTTTTCATAATACACGACTGATAATATAATTTCAATTCTTAAAATTATAGAAAACTTTTTTCTCCTAGAGGCTTGATTTTTGGCCTAACGCATATCTTAAACATTTATTTTCTTAAACTCTAAACAAGTTTCAAAGTCCACAATTTGAAATTAGATTAAAAGCTTAAATTTGAAACTAGATTAAAAGCTTTAATTTGAAAATGTGAAAATTCACCAAATATTGTTGAATTTGGAAGATTTTCAATTTGAAATTGTTACATTTTATCATTACCACTTAACTGAGTTTGTATTGTTTAAATCAAGTAAACTGCATTCAAAAAATTTGTTTGTTTGGATCAAACCTTTTTCATAATGTTGACGGTAGTAATTAATTTTATTAGCTAAAGTAAAAGTTGGTTATTTGTAGAATGTAGATTTATCTTAGAACATTCCTTCTATAAACGTTTATTTTATTGGCGACTATTAATCA
This sequence comes from Andricus curvator, assembly GCA_932195095.1. Classification (NCBI taxonomy): domain Eukaryota; kingdom Metazoa; phylum Arthropoda; class Insecta; order Hymenoptera; family Cynipidae; genus Andricus; species Andricus curvator. The sequence continues at coordinate 674,897 of CAKNYM010052989.1, forward strand.
AAGAGGAACTGCCGTGAAGATTAAATGCGATTTAAGTACGCTCAAATTGATTAATTATCGCCAGGAATGAATTATCCAATTGTGCTTCATGCTCTACTACTTTATTGTTGGTCATTGTTCAGCATTCAACGGTATTTAATTCATATCAGAAACTAGAATTTACTCGAGATGTAAAATGTATATTATTTTAAAGCATCCACTCGACTGGAAATCCTAGAAAGCCTGGAATTTTCAGAACTCAGGACAAGGAACTTATAAATTGATTCAAACTGTTCTTTTCGAAACTTCGAATCTGCTTCAATGCGAATGTCAAATCCTGGCTTTGAAATTGGAAGATACTTTAGATATTTTAAATACCGAATACAAATTTGAATCCTTTTTTCAGCTATCTGTCGAACAATCATCTTCAATCGCGATTTCTCTTCTCATCGCAAACTAGATTGTTTCCTTTGAATTTCCGATTGCCGATTGAAGATACTTTGCATGATTTAGAAGTTTATAATAAAATCTCGAGAAAGTTATTCAACGAATTGAAAAATTTGTTGCTATATTGTCGGTGAAGGGTTCAATCGCACATCGTAGCAAGATAGAAACAGGTCCGAGTAATACCGTTGGAAAACACAGTGACCCAGTCGTGCAACTAAACATTCCAGACGCTGAAAACCGTTGCAAAACGACACTTTTAATGATAAAAAGTACAGAAAACGTCGTCTACGTCTACATCGACGCCTTTAGCCACGAAAACTCGTTTCTTCATTAAAAATGTCTTCCATGTGGATGTAGTTGAGACTGAGTTTGATGTCCATGTCCAGCCTTGTGAAATTTGCAATCCTCGTGACAAGAACGAGTTTCTGCAATTTTTTTCCCTTGGAAGGAAGGATAAAATTTATTTACATAATGCATCCAAGTGATGTATTGAGTATTTGCATTTTCTCACATTTCCTTGGAGAGTCCAAGAAAGGATTTTTCTCTGCAGTGATTATTCTAGAGACTAGACTGTAGATGATTTTTAAAATTTATTATTTAAGGAGTCGTTTGATCTTTACAAGATAGATTTTTCCGGTCGATAATTTTACATAACCCGCATTGATTGAAAGGACGAGTAAGAAAATCTTGCATCGCACAGTCGAGTTCGGGGACTTATGTTGTAATGCTGATAAAAAAAAAGTGTCTGGGGCGATGACGATATTCTGATGTCACCGACTTTCGTGGGGCTCCAGGCATCTTTCCAAACCTCCCCAAATGTTTAGTAGCAGAAGCGAGTTCTTCAAACTCACAGCGTGTACTCGACGTCATCTGCTGGTCGGGGAATAGTTTAATGTGTCCGTGAAGCAAAATGACGAGAATGAGTCACTCGCTGGATAGGAAACTGCCATTTTTAATTTGTTATCTTGAGTTGATGATAAATCAAATCATTATTAAGCTTGCTCATCAAGAGTTGAGAATGCCATTTTTCGACAACTCTGATTCAATTTGAATAAAAATGGATTGAATATGTTTTGTTTTAAGATAATTCAAATCTTAATGCTTTGTAACTTAATTTTGAAAAGCTTTTTCAGATTTAAAATTATTCTTTTGCAATACCTAAACATCCTTAACATAAAATGTCGATAAATTCAAGATGTCTCACAACTTATACAGGGCGTTTACCCGACCGGGAAATCGGGGAAAAATGGTTGGTGATGTGATTCGGTGACGGGGATTTTTCTCTCGAATGTACTAATATGCAAATTAAAAGTGGTTTCATATATTTTATTACTCTAAATTTGATTTGGAACAGGGAATTTGTGAAAAAAATCATAATTCTCACTTGGAATAAGAAATTTTCCAAAAGAATTATAATTATGAGTTGAAACAGGGAATTTTCTCAAAAATTATCATTCTAAGTTGTGACAGGGAACAAATAAAACAAATATTAAAAAAATTCACGTAAAGAATTACAATTATATTTTCAGTAATTTCAGTTAATTTCAGTAAATAAATATAATTTTGAGTTTCGGGCAGGTAATTTATGTTAAGAATTATAATTTTTACTTTGAGACAGGGAATTTTAGTACAGAATTATAATTTTGAGATAGAAAGTTCCCGTGAAGAATTATGATTTTGACTTTTGAACAGGGAATTTCGTAAAAAAATATAATTTTGGCTTTGGGACAGACAATTCCCGTAAAGAATTATAATTTGACTTGGAGCAGGGAATTTTTGACATAGAACGGGAATTTTGGAGAAGAATTTTTATTCTGATTTCGAAGAAGGGAACAGAAAAGCCTTGTTCCAAGTTAGAGTTCGTTACAATTTGTAACTTTTCTCTTCTAAATTTTGTAAAAAGGACTTATAAAATATACTAAAAACATTTGTAAATAAATATAATTCTGACTTAGAGCAGGGAATTTTGGCACATCATTTTAATTCTGATTTAGAATAAGCAATCAGAGCAATCAGAAATCAATCAGAAATCTTTTTAAATGTTTAGAAATCCTAAATAGTTAAAACGTATTATAAATTTAACACGTTCAGAAACATTATAATTAAAGCTTTATAAGTTTCGAAAGTCTCAATAGATGAACAATTTGTTTAATTAATAGTGGCTAATATTTCAGAGCATACTTAATTTTTAATTTGTAAAGCTACAATTTCAGTTTTTTAATTTTGTAAGTATTAATCAGATTAAAATCCAAATGATTGTGTATTTAACCGTTTAAGATACAATTTGATTATTAATTTTAAATTATTTAAAATTTTGAAAATCAATTTAAGTCTTTCAGTATAGAAAATGTTCTATTTAAAAAATTAACAGTGTTGCGAATTCTTAGACATAAGATTTTCCCGGATCTATCCAGTAAATTTAAATGTCACTTGATAATAAATAATTGATATCACACGGAATTTCTACAATTTTTGAATTTTTAAATCTTCTGAGTTTGAAGTATTCAATTGATAAAATTTGCAAAGCCAAGGGCTTAGTTTTGAGGGCTTCAACTTTAATATTGTTTCATTTTGAAAACTTGAATCGCAAACAATTTCAAAATTCGAGATTTCAAAAGATTTCTACGGTTTTCATGGGATTTTATGGGGTCTCAGATTTCAAAGATTTCAATTTTTATAACGGAATTTTAAAAGATATTACAGATTTCAAGATACGGTACGGAATTTCAAAATATTTCTAAAGATTTCACAAGATTCAAGTGATTTTACCAATTTTAAAGTATTTTAAGGAATACAGTTTATTTTTAAAAAGTTCCAAGGAGTTTCATGAGATTTCAAAGAATTTCTTACGATTATAGAAAATTTCAAGAGATTTAAAAATGTCAAAGGAATTTCAAATGATTTCAAGGACTTTTACAATATTTGAGAAATTCGTTGAATTTCAAAACAAATTAAATAATTCCATAAGATCGTAAGGAATTTCTATAGATTTCAAGGGATATTTAAAGATATTATAGATTTTAAGATCTTTTACGGGATTTTATTCGATTTTTTGTGTGATTACTAGGGATTTCACAAGATCTAAGGGATTTTATAAATTTCAAGGGTTTTTAAAAAATTTCTTAGGATTTCAGAAAATTTCACAGGATTGTAAAAAGGCATACAGGATATCAATGATATTTCAAAGATTTCAAGGTGTATTTAAAAAGATTTCTAGAGAGCCTGTGGAATAAATGAAATGAGATTACAAAAATTACCCCTCGATGTAATATTAGAAAATTCCATGACACTATTTTCCTACTATTTTTCAGCATTTATGCTACTATTGACACTATATTAAAATTCTCAAATGAGGACGAGGCCTGGAATTAGAAAATGTAATTTTGAAGATTTTGAAGTTTCGATTGCCTAATCTGGAATGTTAAATATAAATTTAAAAATATACAGTTTTCAATAATGCTTCTTTGATTTTGTACAATGTACATTATTGAATTTTTTATTCTGAAATGCTGTCTAGTTTTGTTTCAGTTGTTTGAATTCTAAATCTTTAAATTTTGAAAGACTGCATCAGATATTATTCAAGTGAAAATATGTTTACTCAATTATTTTAGTAGCGGAGGGTGTCCGTTTTAAATGAAACAAGAGTTTGATTGGATTCAATTGACAATTTTTTTCAGAACCTAGATTTATAGATGTGGTCCAACTTGAGGAAATTTGCAACCTTGAACTAAACTTTCATTTCATCAGAAATTACAAGAAAATAAATTGTTTAAAATTGTCCAACGTTCTATTAGACAAGAAGCTAGCTAGTGTTGATCCGAGGGTTCTTAGGTTGATCAGCTTTCACCGGCGAGTCTGAATCAAGACGCGCCTTCACCTTGACATAGTCTCCTGTGGATGACGTTGGCTTATTTCGGCCCTGGCCATTTTTCCAATTCTTCAGTTCTATGACCACAATCTTGAAAACCCTATCACAAGGGAGTTCTTGTTTAGAATTTCGTATTAGTCTTTGAATTTCAAGTTTGAAGGGAAGTGAGGGTTGGGTTTTAGGAAACAGGTGGTCAACAGGTGACGCCAGTTCCGAATGGCCGGATGAATAACGGACTTTCAAGGCACCCAAGTGTGAGATAATGGTGAAGGAAACTTTATGAAGAATGAAGATAAATTGTTATACAACTTCCACTTGCACTTGTTGCAATTTAATTAGGGCGATAATGGATTCATTAATTATAGATCTATCTTTTATTTTTTTAACGAAACAATTTTGTCTCTGACGTAGAAAAAAATGGAGAACTTTGGTGTTTTTCTTTTAATTTGCATCTTCTTGATTATATTATTCAACTTTGTATTCAATTAAAAAAAATGTAACATTTCTGTAGCAACAAAGTTGCATAAATGACTTATCTGGTTTAAAAGCGGTTTCTCGTTTTATTTGAATGATCATTGAGTGCAATAGAATGGTAATAATCCATTGGTAGTATTTAGTATCTGAAGAACGTATCAGTATTTTATCGGACATAGCATTTACTCTAATCTATAGCTCTGTGTAAGCTGTATTAGAATTCTAGTAGCTCCTTGCTTCCGTATAAAATATCCTTTTTTAAAGATAAGAACCGCTCCCTCTTATTTGCAAATTCGGAAAGATGAATTCATAGGTCTTCCAATAATTGTAGCTTATATAATCTTGTTCTAATAGAACCTAATTATTTATTTATCGAGTTTGAATATGTTGAGGAATATATTACCCTCCACTAGAATTTGTAATCTGAATCTTTATCATAGAGGGTCGCCACAGGTCAGGAAAAACCGGAAAAGTAAGGGATTTTGAAGAAAAAAAATGGCAAAAGTCAGGGAATTTCTATAAGAAGCAGTTTAAGTAACTATCATACATATTCAGAATAATCAGTCACTTCGAGACACTTTTTAAAATGAAAAAATCACTGTAGTCACTTTTCTTACATGAAATTAACCCATGGGATGACCAGTATTGAATTCAGGTATATACCTATTTTAGAATTTTCTTGAATTCTTTTGAAATTTTTTCGGGTATTTTCAAAGATTCCAAAAAATTCTTAACAGATTTCAATAACTTGAAGGGATTTCAAAGTATTTGAAAGATTTTAGGGTACTTAAAAAAATTCCGAGGAGTTTTCAAGAGCTTTAAAAAGTTTCAAGGGATTTCAAAAGATTGCACAGGATTTGAAATATTTTAGGGTATTTTAAAAGACTACAAATTTCTTAATATATTTCAATAACTTGAAAGTATTCCAAATGATTTTAAAGATTTTATGGTATTTTAAAATATTCCAAGGCATTTTGAAGGGATCAATACATTTTTAAAGACTTTCCGAGGATTTGAATGATTTTAAGGGATTTAAAGAAATGTTAATGTGCCTTTAAAAAATTGATTAGAATTTCGGAAGATATGGGAGGATTTTATAGGACCTATATGGTTTTAGGATATTTTAAAAGATTCCAAGGGATTTTAAAAGCTCTCCAGGTTTTTATTCAATTTTCCAGGATTTCAGGAAATATCAAATTTCATAGAATTTAACGGGATTTTATAATATTTTAATGGATTTCGAAGAATTTATTCACAAGAAGTGAATGATTTCGTTCGATTTCATAGGTATTCAAATATTTCAAGGGGTTACCAAAGATTTTAGAGATTTTAGGATATTTTAAAAGATTCCAAGGAATTTGCAATTGACTTCAGTAATTGGAAGATATTTCAAAGAATTAAAATTTTGTAAGGTATTTAAAAAAATTTCATGTAATTTTAAAGAGTTTTAAAAAATTCCAAGTAATTTCAAAATATTTTAAAGGATTTTGAATATTTTAGGGTATTTTAAAAGATTCCAAGGCATTTTTATGTGATTTAAAAAATGTCCAGGAATATCCTTAATTAAGTTTTAAAGAATTTCCTAGAGTTTCGGAAGATATAGAACGATTTTATAGGACCTCGATCTATAAGGTTTTAGACTATTTTGAAAGATTCCAAGGCATTTTATCAAATTTCCGAGGATTTCAGTGATTTTAACGGATTTTAAAAGCTCTCAAGGGATTTTAGTAAATTTTCCAAGATTTCAGAAAATATCAGATTTCATGTAATTTCACGGAATTTTATCATATTTTAATAGAATTCAAAGAATTCATTCAGAAGAATTGAGGGATTCCGTAGGATTTCGAATATATTCTAATAGTTCAAGGTATTTTTAAAGACTTTAAAGAATTTTAAAGATTAGGCTATTTTCAATTGATTTCAATAACTTGAAAGGATTTGAAAGGATTGGAAATATTTTAAATTTTTTTTTCAAATTCCAAAATATTTTCAAGAGCTTTAAAAAATTGCAAGGGATTTCAAAAGATTTTGAAGAATTTGAAAGATTTTAGGATATTTTAAAAGATTCCAAGGAATTTTCAATTCATTTGAGTAATTTAATGGAATTTCAAAGGATTTAAAATATTTTAGGATATTTTTAATTATTCCAGGGCATTTTCAAGAGCTTTAAAATGTTTGAAGGGATTTCAAGGGATTCCCTAGGATTTTACTGATTTTAAAGGATTTACCAAATTTTCTAATAAGGTTGTGAAGAATTTCATAGAATTTCGGAAGATATGGAACGATTTTACAGGACCTATAAGATTTTAGAATATTTTCATTTTATAAAATTTCCGAGGATTTCAATGATTTCAAGAGATTTTAAAAGCTCTCAAAGTATTTTAATAATTTTTCCAGGATTTCAGGAAATATCATCATATATTATTTTAATGGATTTCAAAGAATTTATTCACAAGAAGTGAGGGGTTTCGTAGGGTTTCAAAAATTAGAAGTTTAATTCATCCTGAAGCCTTTTAAACTAGCCTTGAATTCTTCAGTATTTCATCACATTCTTTTGAATTCCCTTCGATTTTTTGAAAATCATTTCAAACTTAGTGAATTCAATGCATTTTATAAATTTTTTTCAATTGTTTTCAATTTTCTTGATTTTTTAAATATTCACCTTGAATTTTTATGGATTCATCGACTTCCCAATTGTCCTTGAATTCCTTTAAACTCACTCCCAACTTTACTGACATCAATATTAAATTTTTTCCAATTCATTTAAATTCCTTTGAATTCAACTTGAATTATTTTTAAGTCTTATGAATTTATGCTGAATGTATTGAAATTCACCTGCAATTCTTCTAGAATTCATTGAATTCTTTTTAATTCTTTTAAATAATGTGACTAATTTAATAAAATTATTAATGCACGTTTGTCCCTTTTAGTAACTTTTTGGGTTAGAAATCAGCCATTTTTTGTCACTTTTTTGGTTTAAATTGTTTTATTCATTTATAAAAGATTCTATATTAAAAATGTTACAAGATTAAAATTTTAGTGTTCGAATATTAATTAATATTTTATATATATATATTAGAAAATGAAAAATTAGGCAGGGAAAATTCAAGGGAATTTTGAAAATGAAGTTTTGCGGCCACTCTGTCTTATTTAAAAAATGTCACTGTCTAGTGTTACGGAAATTTCCGTAAAACTAACCTGCAAAATATATTGACAGGGCTAGTATTACAGAATTTTCCGTAAAGACAGTTCATTAAAAAATGTTGTCTTCAGACTTAGTGTTGAAGGGAATTTTGTATGCATTCTTAATAATTCTTATTCTTTTGACCTCGACTTTCCTTTTTTAAAAAGATAAAATATGGAGGATTGCCCAGAAGAATTCTATTCTTAGCACTGTAGTTTAGTTTAGAGTTTAGACTTTAGAAGCCTTTGTCCTTGATCTTCTCTACCTGCTCCGAATTTTGCCTCCAGGGACCTGTACTACCTTTAGGAAACACCTTGTACAGTAGTAGATTTCGAAACTAGAAAATTAGATTTAAATTTAAAGAAATTTAAAAAAGAGATTGTTTCCAAGCAGCCTGAAAGTGCAATAACAAGGGTGGTGAAAAAGGAGGTGAAAAAGAAAGTTCGAAAGTTGAAAGGCTTCTCTGATTCTGACTCTGACGACGACGAGTATGATGGCAGTTTGGTAAGCAGAGGATATCATTTCCTCTGAGTCTTGTCACTTCCTCCTTATATTTTAATATCTTACTAATTCAGTTAAAGATTGAAAAATGGACTATATTATTAGGTTAATTATTTAAATATATAAAGCATATTAGTGTGAGACAAAAATTAATCTTTTAATTACATAATTTATATTAAAAAGAAATTAGTATTTAAACTACTTTAAATAAATAATATTTAGGCTGATAAAACAAAACAAAAATGCATCTAGAAGAGTCTTGTTACGTAGGATGATAATGTGTGCAAACACCTGACGAAATTTTTAGACTGATCAAACTAAACAAAATAATTGCATTTACAATTAGACGACGCTTATTGCTTAGGCCGATAATGAATCTAAATGTGTGCGAACACATGAAAAAATGAACCACTAATCGTTCTTTTAGCTACAGGTGTCTTGTGACTCTTGTTGAATACAAAGTGACAAAAGTAGAATTCATATTAACATCACAGGCGACCGTTATCTTTAGTTTTTTAAATAATATAAATTAAAATGGAAGCAACTCGAAAAGTCTAAATTATTTTAGTATAAATGTTTATTGTGAGATTTATTAGAAATCGTATACTAAGTTGAAAATTGTGTGTCATAAAGCTTTAGTTTACTAATTGAAAAATAAGCTTGTATTAACATTCAACCGCCATTTCAGTCGAATTCAATTTGAAAAGCAATAATATTTATAATTATTTTAATTTAATATCTTCTTCAGTTATTGTGTTCAGCTGACTCAAATTACTTTAAAAATACACCATTCTTCTGTTTTTAGTTGGAAGTTATTAATATGTATATATTTTATATAATAATGGTTCAGGCTTTCAATTTAAAAAAGTAATTATAAGAATTCCATAATAGTTAATAACATCAAGAACTTTATCAGGGTAGCCACTGACCGGGGAAACCGGGAATTACCCTGAAATCTTGAGATTTGTTTTCACTTTTTCAAAAAATATATACTTTTGGTTTGCAAAGTCATCTTTTGGTAGAAAAGTAATCTTTTTGGTTGAAAATTTATCTTTTATGGTTGAATATTAATTTTTTTAATTGAAAAGCCTACTATTATACTTAAAAACTCTACTATTTGGGTAAACATTTAATTTTGTTGTTGAAAATTCAACTATTTTCTTAGAAAGTCATCTTTTTGGTCAAAAAATCACTACTTGGTTGAAAGTTGAACTACTTTGTTAAAAAATCATTGTATTGGTTGAAGATTTATCTGTTTCGTTGAAACTTAGTTTTTTTTGTTTTAAAATTAATTTTTTTAAATGAAAATTTAGCTATTCTATTTTCGGTTGAAAATTAATAGTTTTTAGTTCGAAATTAAACTACTATATTTTTTGTTTGCAATTAATCTTTTTTTGGTTAAAAATGCAACGACTTGGTTGAAAGTTGAACTACTTTGTTTAAAATTAATTTTATTGGTTGAAGATTGAACTATTTTGTTGTAAATTTGTTTTTTATTTTGGTTGAAAATTAATCTTCTTAGTTTAAAGTTAAACTACTTTGTTAAAAATCTATTTTATGAGTTGAAGATTCATCTCTTTGTTGAAAATTAATTTTTAACTTTTTAACTATTTTCTAAAACATTCGATTTTTATCTTGAAAACTCTTTTGTTAAAAATTCATCTTTTTTCTTGAAAAATCACCCTATTTCCCCTTTTTTGAGAGCATTTTGGGCAGTGAAGTCTGAAATAAGTTTTACAATCATTTACATTATATATTTTACCTTGGAGTTCTCAAATGTTTGGTTCTTTTAGAAATTGATACAATAACGCAATTAATATTGAATAATTATTAATATGAACGCTTAAAAGACATCGGGAAAAATATAGTATTTGACTGTAAAAACTGGGAACTAGCCTCGATTTTTTAAAAGTTTGAGTGGCCATCCTGCTGATAAATTCATCCTAAAAAATTACAATAATTGACCAATATATTTTTCAGTTTTCAAACCTCTTTCAACAGAATTTTACAAATGAAGTTATTTTCTGCTGGAATTTTAAACGACAATTTGTACTGTTTTGCTCTTAGTTTCTCAGCTTTAATTTTCAAATTAATGGACAACACGTGTGCTCCCCTTGCTCGATAATACGTGGTTTAGTGGCACGCTCTGTACTTTACTGAGATTATAGTTCGTGTGTTATGCAAATTGAGTCTGCTTACCTATAACCATTTTTAGAGCACAATAAACGACAAAAGCGTGCGAGTTTAGGGTTTTCAAATTTACATTTTGTAAGTGAAAGCAGCCATTTAAAATCCATTAGCTCGAAATAATTAAATTTTTTCCTGAAAGGCTCATATTTACTGGGTAGAAATCGGGGTTTAGAAACGGAAGTTACATTCCAATCTCTTTAATAAATTGAATAACATTAAAAATAAATATTTGATCAAGTTAATGAAAGAAAAACGTATTTGACAGGACTCAAATCTAATCTTCTGACTCAAATAATATAGAAAAAAAGGCAAAAGTCTATTTGCTTGCGTGCATCGTTCAAAACTCGTGACAGGTTCTAGCGATTGTGTTTCCTTTACGTCATAAAAACTCAAATTGAAATTTACAATACCTGTGAATCATCGCAAACAAACGCCTCCAATAATTTTTTTATTTTTTTATTTTAACCAATGATTTAATAATGTCAAAGTTGAAAACCAAAACGTAATTTTTATTTCTGTGAATGTCAATATATTTATGAATTAATGCTCAAACAAGTATTTAAATTACTTTCCGTATAAAAACAAATATCCTATCTAAAATTTGTAATTTTAAAGTAACCACTACGTAATTGTGCAATTCATGAAATAAAGTAACAATTAAAGTCTGGAAATTAATTTTTATCTATAAAAATTAGCAATTCAGAAGACTTTTTGTGAGAATCATTTTCAATCTGTAAACCCATTTTGGAAGATGACGGTTGAAATTCCATAGTCTATTATCTCTTCCATTATTTAATTGTTACTCTATTACTCTGGACTTTAATCATACATTTCGCAGCACTCTTAACACTGATAAGCAGAAAAAGCTTGACGCATACGCCTTCAAAGACCGTTAAACTATATTTAAAGGGTGAATGATGTAAGTGATACAAATCATTCGCTTTGTCTGAATTAACTGGGCACTTTTCATGCGGGCGACTTGAATTCGCCTCGTGAATCTAGAAATGTATCTAACAAATTTTGTTTGGATAAAATTTGATCGGAATAAAGCGTCGCTGATCGTATTTTGAATCTTTTCTTAGACTCTGACGATACTGAATCGAGAGCGTTTTATTATGAACATAATGTTATTTAAAGTCGCGAGAGACCCCTGAGAAAATTATTTTTAAGAGATTTAAGATTTCTTCGAAATTTTAAAGCTTAAAGGCCTCTAAAGTATGAAAGTCGAGAATATTTCAATTTCTGAATTTAATAATGCCAGACTACGCACTCTTTCTCCTCCCATTTTAAAAAATATATCCTCTTTTCCTATTTTCAAGAAACTTTCCGTTTTTTTGCTTATAATAGAACCCAATGAGACAAGCCAACTATTTTTTATTGAAATATTTTGTTTAAAAAATTCGACTTTTTTGGTCAAAAAATCAATTGTTTTGTTGAACATTCGTGTTTCTGGATAGAAAATTTGTCCTTTGGATTAAAAATTCATCTTTTTAGTGGTTAAAAAGTCTACTATCATATTTTTAGTTTACCATTCGTCTATTTTGGTTCAAGATTCTACTATTTGGTTGAAAATTTAATTGTTTTGTTGAAAATTCAAGCATTTTGTTGAAAATTCATCGTTTTTGTTTGAATTTAACTGTTTTTTATTTAAAATTAAAATATTGTTGTTTAAAATGAATTTCTTCTTTTTTGGTTAAAAATGCAACTGTTTGACTGAAAATTAATCTGTTTTGGTTGAGGACACAACTATTTTGTTGAAAAATGATCGGTTTTGGTTGTAAATGAACGTTTTTCATAAAAAAATAATATTTTCGCTTTGAAAAATGAACTATTTCGTAGAAAATATTTCTGTGTTGATTGAGGATTCATTTATTTGGTAAAAATTAATTTTTTTTTGGTTGTAGATTCATCATCTTAGTTGAAAATTCATATCTTCGGTTGATAATTTAATTATTATGCCGAAAATTCGACAATATTGTTAAAAAGACGGCTTTGCCTAGTCCTTCTGAAAAATTGGGGTTTTGGAAAAGGGGATAGGCTAGTCGTCCCGAAAATTCGGGTCGACTAGCCAAGCTTAGGAAAAATATTTATCTGCTCAACCCGAATTCCGGGACGACGAGACTCTGCGTTAAAAGACATCCTATTTTGTTGAAAATTCGTCATTTTTGTTGAACTCAACTGTTTTAGATTTAAAATTAAATTCTTTTTTTGTCTGAAATACCAACTATTACATTTTTAACTACTTGATTGAAAGCTGAACTATTTTGTCAAAAATTCATTTTTTGGTTGAAGATTCATCTCTTTGGTTGAAATTTTAACTTTTTTGTTGAAAATTCGTTTTTTGCTGTTGAAAATTATTATTCTCTCTTCTCTTCTTTCTTTCCAATTTTTTCACACGAAAATAAACTCCGCTTTTACTCGTCACGTCAACTAATGTTTTCAGACTTGAAAAGGGACTACACAGGGTACGAAACGTTGCTTTTTTAAATATCAAATTTTTCTTAATTTCTTGACCTTCTTCGGATACTTCTTGATACGTTGAAAATTAATGTTTTGAACTGAAAATACAAACTATTTGGTTGAAAATTCATGTGTGCAATTTTTCTTGGATAAAAAAGAACTTTTTTGTTGAAAATTCTACATTCTGGTTGAAACTTCTACTTTCTTGTAAAACATTAACCTTTTTGACATTAAAATTTATCTGTTTTGGTTGAAGATTTAACTTTTTTGATTGCAAAGTTTAACCTTTTTTGTTTGAAAATTTGACGATTTAGTTGAAGATTCATCTTTGTAAATTGAAAACTCATCTATGTATGTATTCGGTTAAAAATTCAACTATTTTGCTGAAAATGACATATTTCGACTTGATATCTTATAAATGTAGAGCCTTTCATGTTGAATTCAATATGGTGTCTACATTAGTTTTGTTTAAAAGAATTTATTCCCCCTATTTTCGTGAAAAATTACCCTATTTCTCCTGTTTTGAGCTAATTTTGGGCTGTGAAGTCTGAAAAGCCCATAAAATAGCATTTGTACTGTTCTCAAAATGACCTTCTTTCGTGCAATTCAATGTCCTTTAGAAAAGTCACTTGTTATACAATGGCGATAATTATCCATCCGTTCAGAGGCGAAAATTATTTTTCAGTCGCGATAAACTAACTTGCAGAATCCTAGTGTGGCGCGATTACGTAAAGTCCACAGTTCGTTGGAGAACGCACCTGTGACCAACCAGTCGTTCCATTCCTAACTCTCGAGGTCGAAGCTATCTATTTATCCTGAAAGATCTCGAGAAAAGTATATAAAAAGTATTTTTGGATGGTAAATATTCTTTGATTTTTACTTCTGGAAAACAGCAATGGTATTAATAAAGAAAAAAAAACCTTTCCGTTTCGACTTCGAGGACCGATTCTCTCATCAGATAGCCTTCAACATAATGAGGAATAAAAGAAAGACCCAGAAGCTTCGTGCGAAATTGTCATAAAACACCAAGTTGGCAGTTTACGCAGATAGTCGTTAGAATAGACGAAAATGATAAAAACATGGTCTTCTATGCTCACAGGTCAAGAGAAAATGTGTATAAATTTTGAAGTTGTAGAAAACGGTATACTAAAAATACAACTAGTCTTGAGATGGAGGCGGAGGTTCGACACTCCGTCTTCCTGCGTTATTTTAATTTTTTTAACAGTTCATAACTAATTACTACTTATGACACTGTTTTCCTAGTTTTTGTACATTTCAACCGTTTTACTCAACTTAAAGATTTATACACATTTTCTCTTGACCTATGAGCACTTATGACCATGTTTTTATCATTTTTGTCTATTATAACAACTATCTGCGTAAACTCTTAAATTGATGTTTTACGACAGTTTCGCACCAAGCTTCTTGGATTTTTTTATTCTTCTTTATGCTGAAGGCTATCTGATGAGGAAATATGTCCGATTCCGGAACTCCATACGGAAGTTTTAATAAAATGATCTGGTCGAAGTCGAAACGAAAAGATTTTTGCCTTTATTAATACCATCGAGAAAAGTAGCAATTTTAATCTTTAAAGGCCTAGTCTTCAATGAATCTGATACTTTATATTGATATTTCTAATCAAAATGCAAAATTCGAAAATGAATTCAAATAAAAAATGAGCAAAGGAATCAAACCTAGAATTTCAGATACAAAGGAGATCAGACTTTCAATGGGGAATCTCCCAAAGGAGAAATGCCTTGATTCGACAATGGAGAAAGATTTCTCACGAATAATAGATATGCAAAACAAAGAAGTCGCAAGAGAACTGTAGTGGGTTATCAGCAGAACATAGGCGACAACTTCCCATGAATTCCCATTGTTATACCGGTTTTTCTACCCACACGATCTCGAAAGGTTGACCACCTATAAGATTCTCCCACAGGTGATATAGACATGTTCAAGAATTCTGAATAGACCCTTAAAAAAGGACCATAAATAAAGTATCATCCAAAAAAAGGAACATGAAAGTTACTTGTATGAAATTCCTTAATTTATTAGCAGGGTGTCTACCTGACTGGGAAGTCGGGAAGCCGGGAATTTTGTTCACCGGGAAATGACTGGGTATTTAATTCAGTCTTCGGAATTTCTTTCTCGAATGTACTAATATGCAAATTAAAAGTGGTTTCTTCCTTTTTTTACTCTAATTCTGAGTTCGAACAGTGAATTTTCTAAAAGAATGATAATTTTGAGTTGAGGCAGGGGGTTTCAGTAAAGAATGATAATTTTAATTTTTTTTTTTTAAATTTAAAGTTTGGTAATTTCAGTAAAGACTGGCAATTTCAACGAAGAATTAGAATTTGGACTTTAGAACAGGGTATTTTCTAAAAGAAAGATTATTCTGAAATACAGCTGAGAATTTCCGTATTGAATTGTAATTCGGCTTGGAACAGGGAATTTTTGCCATGGAACGGGAATTTAAAAAAAAGCCCTTTTCCAAGTCAAAATTCATCACAATTTGGAACTACCCTGTTTTTAATGTTGGAAAAAGAAAGTTACTGTATTTCTAAATTATAATAGTACATTTTTTAAATAAATATAATTCTGACTTAGAAAAGGGAATTTTAGAAATTAATTTAATTGTGACTTGTTATGTTGAATTTTCTAAAAGAATTATAATTCTGAGTTTGAGTCATGGAATTTCCACCAAGAGTTAGAATTTTTACTTTGAGATAACAAATTTTTAGAAAATAATTATAATTTTTAGTTTGGGACAGGAGATTTCGTAAACAATTATTTTTTCATTTTAGGTTCACTTTAGAACAGGAAATTTCGTTAAGAATTGTAATTTGACTTGGAACAGGGAGTTTTTGACATGGAAGGGGAATTTAGAAAAAAGAATTTTTATTCTAATTTTAAAGAAGGGAATAAAAAAATTCCTGTTCCAAATCAGAATTCGTCACAATTTAAAACTTCCCTCTTCTAAATTTTGGAAAAAGGTAGTTACTATATTTCTAAATTATAATAGAAAATTTTGTAAATAAATATAATTCCGATTTGGAACAGGAATTTTTGAAGTGAATTTTAACCGTGACTTTGTTATAGGGAATTTCCTAAAAGAATTATAATTCCAAGTTTGGGCGGGGAATAAATAAATAAAATACATGAAAAAGTTTCCATAAAGCATTATATTGACTTTAAAACAGGTAATTTTTTACTTGGAACGGGAAATTTTGGAAAATAATGTTAAGTCTTATTTATAAAAAGGGGATTTACAAAAACAAACCCTATTCCAAATCAGAATTCGTCAGATTTTAAAAATTCCTTGTTCCAAATAAAAATTTGTCAGAATTTGAAACTTCACTCTTCCAAATTGTATAAAAAGGGAGTTACTATATTTCTGAATTATAATAGAAATTCTTGTACATAAATATAATTCTGACTTGGAACAGGGAATCTTTGAAAATATATGTAATATATGTAAAAATAAATGTAATTGTGACTTCGAACATGGAATTCCCGTAACTTTGGGATAGGTATTTTCCATAAAGAATTATCATTTTCACTTTGGAACAGAGAATTTCCGTAAATGATTATAATTTAGAAGTTGCGACCGGGAATTTCCGTAAAGAATGATAATTTTCACTTTGGAACAGGAAATTTCCGTAAGGAATTATAATATTTAGACTTTAGGGCGGCGAGTTTTCCTAAAGAATTATTATTTGACTAGGAACAGAGATTTTTTGAAATAAAACGGGAATTTTAGAAAATAAATTTAATTCTGATTTAGAAGAAGGAAATTTAAACAAAAATCCCTGTTCAAGTTCAGAATTATAATTATTTACAAAATTCTCCGTTCCAAATAAGAATTGTATCTCTTTTCCAAAATTCCCTATTCCAAATAAAAAATCTTTTAAATGTTTAGGAATCTCTTGAAATCTTTAAAAATCGTTTGAAGCGTCTATATCTTTTGAACTTTTTTTAATTGATCTATTATTAATTGAGCTATTATTTCTATTATCAAATAATTCCAAATGAAGTCAAAAATTAAATTATGTAAATAAAAAATGAAGTCCAAAACTCATTCCTAGTTATTTTTTATTTTGAATCTAATTGTAGAATAGAAAAGCCGGGCTCAGAAAGTGAGACTTAAGTTTATGTCGATTATAAAATTGTGAACCATGGAGAAAGTAAAATTGAGTTTGCTCCTTTGATAAAATAAGAAAAATAGATATCGATAGTGATGACATTTAAGGGGATATTACGTGGAACGGAAATTATTACGTACTTTTATGCATAACCCATCTATTACTACAAATGCTGGATTTAAGTATTATTATAATAATAGACATGTTACGTTATAGCTTCATCGCGACAGGTCTCAAAAGAACTAAATTACCCACATGCCATGTCGAGCGCTAACCTGATTTTTTTAGACATTATTAAAATACCTTTCAATTAACGGAATTTACACCCATCAATACTTTTCCTTGAAAATTCCAACGACTAAGAAGAAACGGTTTGAGACAACTAAATCTTAAGTACCATTTGTTTTCAGCCGTTTATTTTCCTCTTTCAACATCCATTCAGATGAAGAATGAATACAAGTCCTCAAACTTGTGTAATTTTGATTGTTTTTAAATAAAAAATTTACGTGGTGGACAGAAACCTGGGAAATTACAGTGAATTAATTTTTTGATCGCGAATTTTGTACATTCTTACTATTTCTAAAAGAAATAGCTGTCTAGTCATTTAAAATTGTTCGCTTTTGAAAGCTTTCAGATTGACATGCTAAATTTAGAACATTTTCAAACTTAACAGTATGAAAGTTTTTGTTTTAAATACATATAGTTACTTTGCGTTAAAAATGAAAAAAATTTTATTGAAAACTACAATAAAATATTTTAAATTAATAGAGGTGAACACTTTAAAATGTTCAATTTAAAGCGTTAAACATTCAATAATTTTGCAATCGACCGCGTTGAAATTTAACGATTTTATATCGTAAAGCTCAAATGTAAATCATTAAAGTAGCATAAAATATAAAGCGATCAAAATTAACAATTAAAAATTCGAAATTTAAACGTTCAATATTTTACAATGTCAAGTGGAAAGTCTTGAAAATAATTTTGAATTCAAGTTCTTCAAGATCAGGTAATCAACAAATCAGGTATTTAAAAATACATCGTTTTCCATTATAAGTCTTAAGTAAAAATGTCCAATTTTAAGGCCATTTAATTTGGTTTGACTACATTTTTCTTGAAATTTAATAGCAAAGGTTTGTAATAAATTAGCTAAGGCCTTCCTTGCCTCATTTAAAGGTTAAGGAAATAAATTTCAAGTCGAGAATAAATTCCTAACGTTCCTCGAGGAAAGACTTATCAATGAATAGTTACGGCCGATATAGCGGTGTTATTCGTGACTGAATTATCCACGTGCAATTATTATAGAGTGCTGTGTCGTGTGGTGAATGACCTTTAATTAAGTCAATTTTCAGTCTGCAAAATTTGCTCTCGTTTAACCTCATTAAACAAATAATAAAAACGAGATCGAGGAAAAACTGTATCGGATTTTATACAAGATTTATCAAATCTTATAATGAAGATTATGCTTAAAATCTAAAGCAAACTGTAGCTATCAATGAATTTCGGCAGCTGGAGAATAAGAAAGTAAAAATTTTTCTTCTTTCAGAATTAAAAATAATGTATAAGATGCTCTAAAAAGCTCAAAACTGGTTTTAAAATCTCCAGAGAAAAAAATCCATAAATGCTGTTAGAATATTCATTATTCTTTTAAGTCTGAGTCGAACAAATTGAAATCAGTGAATACAACATTTTCCAAAAGGGACCGACTTTCTAATAACTAAACTCTCCGACTTTAGCGATTAGTGCTTTTTTAAGGAATATGGATTTTCAAAATTAACAATTAACGGAAAGTTAATACTTACCGAATACTAGGTCATATAACAAGTTCATGTAAAATAACTTCAAATTATTTTACCAGTTTTGCTCAAATGATATTTTCCGAGCCTCGCTTGATAATTGTTTATGAGTCACTATATATGACAATTGTGAATATAATTCTAAATTCGTTTCCTGTACGTTTATCTTGACTGAAAACTAATTGCTTTTTGGGAAGCGGAAGCCAAATCAAAATTACGTAAATGATTCTTCTTGTCTGATAAATAATTCATCTTGTTAATTTTTTTCCTGATGTAATATTTTCGACGCCTGTTAAATATTTTCTGAATTTCCTGAGTAATGTTGTTGAAGATAAACGTGCAGCAATAAAAAAGAATTCTGAATCATTTTTTCCGCATATCTTAACTATCGTATTTCCCTTCTTTGAAACGCATGCACACCACAATACTAACAACTGGAAGGGTGGACTTTCATTCCTATCTAGGGTAAGATGATTAATTAATAATAAATAAAAATTTAAGTTGCCAACTTGATAATTTATGTGTAAATATGCATGTCAATTTGTATTAGAAATACAATTTGTATGCGAAATTCTCATTCTTAAGTAGATCTTTCTGAATCTTTTTCAATATCTTTGGATGTCTATTTTTTCTACTTCAATAATCAAAACGATTATGTAAAATAATTGCAGGTGGTTCCATTCAAGCATCGAAAAGTCATCAATGTAAGACCAAAAAGATTAATCGGTGTTAGTTTCACAAAAAAAGTTAGAAAAAATACACGGTCAGAATTTGTAGAAAAGATTAGACCAGTTTATTTTACTGCACTTAGCAATAAGACAAAATTGCCTATTCTGAACATTTTTTTAGATATTTCCAGTGATGATTTTTAAACTTATAGACAACTAAAGAGTCAAAAGTACCTCAAGAAATGATTGTTTTATGTAAGTTTCTTTACGAGGTAATATCGAGACTCTTTTCTCATTTAAAATCTATGTTAAATTAAATAAAAATAGACTGCAAAATTCAATTAAAACATCTAGATTATTGCAGTATAAGTCGGAAAGTACTGACTTTATTGAAATTGTTGACTGCAATTTTTTCTGATATGTCTCTCTTTAAGTAACCAGGAAACTGTCGGCAACTAAAAAATCTGGTCTGTCTCGTGTATGAATGCTTTTTTTTAGTATAGCGCATGCTATTTTTCACAATATCTTCCTTCCGTCAGGTTATTATTATCAGTCACGTTACGCAACTAAATACGGCTTATTAATAATTATGAAAAATCATGCCACTAGCATTGAACTACAACGACAAGTCAAGGCGAGGCTCGAGAAGTCAAGCAGGTGGCAGTTTTTGTCAAGCAAGCCAGCTTCTTTTTTAATTTTTTATGCAAACTCGAGAATATTTTTGTCTCACAAGACTTAATCTGTTCAATTAAAATTTTGCTATCTAATTTCTGCGGAGAAAAAAGAGTTTAGGATTCATTAATCATATCAGATGTCTGTATTATAAAGAGGCTTTAATTGTTTCCGTAAATATGACTTTTAGATGGAAAGAAATGTTGTTTACACAAAACTTATTAGTCGATATTTGATTTAACTTGTCATTTTTCTTTTGACAAATTGTGCTTGTGGGTTGATAAAATAGAGGAACAAAAATATACACCTACGGAAGGATTTACGAAAGGAAGTAGACGTGACGTTTATTTGTTTTCTCTGACAATATTTTGATGACTATTTTAGTTTCATGCACTTCTATTTCCGAAGTTTACGACACTGGCAGACAAATTATTTTTGTCTTACTGTACCTCGCAGAAGAAAGCGAGCAAACAAGAGAATGATTTTAATTTGAAATCTAATTTCAATTTAAAATATTTTGTAATGGTTTCATTTGATCATTGAGAGCGCTTGGCGTTGAAAAGTTTTGTGGTTTTTCGCATGCTGAGATGTTATGTTTAAATGTTATGCCACACAGCGTGAAACACATAAAACTGTATACACATCTTAATTTCAGGCACGTATTTGTCCGATTTATAGGAAGAAAGAAGCTGGAATTAAGAAGTGAGACGAGGATTAATGTTTGTTCTCGATTTTCAGGTGCTCAATCAAGAGGTAAAAAAGGAGAACCCACTTCAATTCAAATTTCGTGCCAAGTTCTATCCCGAGGATGTTTCAGAGGAACTCATCCAGGACATCACTCTGCGCCTCTTCTATCTTCAGGTAGAAATCAATTTTTGTTTCTTAATATTTTATGCATTGAGAAATATAATTCTTTAATGTCCTAGATGTTTAAAAATTTTTTGGAATAGGAATAAAGCTATCTGATAAAATATATGAAAATAGCTTTGGTTTTCTTTAATTAATTTTTCTAACTCTTTTTCTAATTAAGATGACTTTGATATTAATATTCCAGTGAGTTATAAGTTCACTGACCACTCCCCTTTAAAACGGTTTCCTTTTTTACTGTTCCAAAATCTATGCACCTGTTGTGTAGCGACAACAGCGCCACTAACTAGGAACTATTGGGTAGCAGTTTGATACTTCAATTTTCAATGCGAAGTTAAAGAAAAATTGTATAATAAATAACAGGGAAAACAGCAGGTCAGGGTAAACCTGTAAATCAGGGAAAAGTCAGGGTATTTTGTTGGTCAGGGAAAGTCAGGGATTTTGAAGAAACAAAAATGCAAAAGTCAGGGAATTTCTGTAAGAAGCACTATAGCAACTGTCCCGAATAATCAGCGCTGCCACACAGTCGTTTTAATCACTTTTTTTAACCACATTTTAGTAAGATTTTTAAGATAGTCACTTTTTAAAATAAAAATATCACTTTAGTCATTGTTCTGTCAATAAATTAACACATGGGTATTGAATTCAGGTCTATACTTATTTCTGTATTTTTTTAATTCTTTTGGGGCATTTTAAAAGATTCCTGCCATTTTAAACGGATTTCAATAATTTAAAGGGATTTCAAATGATCTTAAAGATTGTAGGGTATTTAAAAAATTCCCTCCGTAACGCTTTTTCTATTGTAAATGTATGTAATGTATGTATGCAATGTAATATTTTCGGGTATTTTAAAATATTCCGAAGAATTTTCAATGGATTTCAATAATTTGAAGGGAATTCAAAGGATTTTAGGGTTTTTCTTAAAACATCAAAGGAATTTTCAAAAGCTTCAAAATGTTTTAAGGGATTTGAAAATATTTTACGGATTTTAAATATTTGGGGGTATTTTAAGATTCCAAGGCATTTTCAAAAGATTTACAAATTTTCAAGAAATTGTTAAGGCTTTGTTGAATGATTTGAAGGGTTTACAAACATTTTCATGGGGGTTTGAAGAATTTACTAGAATTTCAGAAGATATGAAACGATTTTATAGGATCTATAAGGTTTTAGGACATTTAAAATATTCCTAGGGATTTTTAAAGAGTTGTCAGTTTTATAATATTTTAATGGATTTCAACAAATTCATTCAAAAGAATTGAGGGATTTCGTGGGATTTCAAAGATTTTCATATATTTCAAGGTTTATAAAGAATTTAAAAAAATTTATAAAGATTTAAAAAGATTCCACGTAATTTTCAGTTGATTTCAATAGTTTGAAGAGATTTTCAAAGAATTTAAAAGATTTTAGGGTATTTTTAAAAGTTCCAAGGTATTTTCAAAAGATTTTACAGGATTTGGAACATGTTAGGATATTTTCAATAGATTTTAATCATTTAAAGAGATTCCAAAGGATTTTTTTGATTTTGGGGTATTTAAAAGAAATTCAGAGTAATTTTCAAGAGCTCTAAAAAAATTTAGGGTATTTTAAAAGATTCCAAGGCGTTTTCAATAATTTAAAGGGATTTCAAAGATTTTGAACTGTTTTAGGGCATTTAAAAAGATTCCAAGACCTTTTCCTAGAATTTTGGAAGATTGGGAACAATTTTACAAAACCTTTTTGTAGGACTTTTTAAAAAATATTTTAAAAAATTTTAAGGGATTTTATAAGATTAGCGAGGATTTCAATTATTTTAAGAGATTTTTTAAAGCTTTTAATGTTTGTTCGTAAATTTTCGAAAATTTCGGGAAATATCAGATTTTATAGAATTTCACGGGATTTTAAAATATTTTAATAGATTTCAAAGACTTTGTTCACTCGAATTCACTTTCATTTCTCAAGGTTTCAAAGACTTGATGAGATTTTCAAATATTTTTTGCAATTCATTCAAATTCATTTGGAATTCACCATGAATTTTTTTAGTTTGAATTCTTATTAATTTCATCAAATTCTTTCGAAATCCCTTCAATTTTTCTAAACTTATTTCAAACTCACTGGATTCAATGCATTTTTCCATATTTTTCAATTGTTTTCAATTCACTTAATTGTTTTGTTTCACAATTTACTATGAATTTTGAGGAATTTCATTGAATTCTTTTTATTTCCTTAAATTCCTCTACATTCACTGCAATTTTACTAAAATCAGTGGAACTTTTTGGATTAAGTTTGTTTGTTTTTTCAATTTATTTAACTGGAATTTTTTTAGTTTGAATTCTTATTAATTTCATCAAATTCTTTCGAATTCCCTTCAATGTTTCTAAACTTATTTCAAACTCACTGGATTCCATGGATTTTTTCATATTTTTTAATTGCTTTCAATTCACTTAATTATTTTGTTTTACAATTGACTATGAATTTTTATGAATTTCATTGAATTCTTTTTATTTCCGTTAAATTCCTCTACATTCACTGCAATTTTACTAAAATCAATGGAAGTTTTTGGATTAAATTTGCTTGTTTTTTCAGTTTATTTAAATTCATTTGAATTTATCTTGAATTGTTTTGAAGTCTTATGAATTTATCCTGAATTTGTTTAAATTCACCTGCAATCCATGTAAATTTCATTGAATTATTTTGAATTCTTTTAAATTCTGTTAGATTCAAAAGAACATTAGTCACATTATTAATGCACATTAGTCACTTTTAAACACTTTTTGGGTTAGAAATTAGTCACTTTTGGTCTTTTTTTCGGTTTCAGTGGGTCATTTTTCCACTTTTTTTTAAGTAAATTAGATTGTGGCAGCCCTGAGTATAATAAATTAAAAATGGTTTTATTCCACGTAAAAAAGGTTCTATATTAAAAATGTTGCAAGATTAGAATTTTGTTCTTTAAATATTAATGGTCAGGGAAAATGAAAATTAAGGGAAAAGTGAGGGAATTTTGAAAATGAAGTTTTACGGCCACTCTGAAACAAGGAATTTCGAATCAAATAAAGGAGAGGCAGTCGAGAAATATGAATAGAAACTAATGTTCTATTTTCCAGGTGAAAAATGCCATACTCACAGACGAGATTTATTGTCCACCTGAGACTTCCGTGCTTCTTGCCTCGTATGCAGTACAAGCTAGATACAATGACTACAATAAGGGGATCCACACTGCCGGATTCCTGGCGAACGACCGTCTGCTTCCGCAGCGTGTCATGGACCAACATAAGATGAGTAAAGAGGAATGGGAAACCTCGATCACTAATTGGTGGCAGGAACATCGTGGCATGATTCGCGAGGATGCGATGATGGAATATTTAAAAATTGCTCAAGTGAGTATTTTTTAGTCTTCAGTTCTACTTCTTTCAATTAGAGAAAAACTAATGAATTCGGATATTATCTTAGGATTTGGAAATGTACGGAGTGAACTACTTCGAGATCCGCAACAAAAAGGGAACCGAACTCTGGTTGGGAGTCGACGCTCTTGGCTTGAACATCTACGAAAAGGACGACAAACTCACCCCGAAAATCGGTTTCCCCTGGTCCGAGATTAGGAACATTTCCTTCAATGACAGGAAGTTCATAATCAAACCGATTGACAAAAAAGCACCAGACTTTGTTTTCTTCGCACCCAGGGTAAAGATCAACAAGAGGATCCTGGCTCTCTGCATGGGAAATCACGAATTGTATATGCGAAGACGCAAACCTGACACGATCGACGTCCAACAGATGAAGGTAATGAAAGTTTAATCTCCATAGAATTAAATTGACATTCTTACAGGGTGTCTACCTGACCAGGAAACCGGGAAAAGGTCCGGGAATTTTGTTCATCTGAGAAAACCCGGGAATTTGATTCAGTGATCGGAATTTTTTCTCTCGGTTGTACTAAAATGCAAATTAAGAGTGTTTTAATAGTTATGTTAGGGAACATATTTTTTGAAATTGTACACCCCCCTGTTGTAAGGATTCATAAGATTTTGGGACCCATATATTTCATATTTTTTACTTAAAATATCAAGAATATATCAATTACTTACACTGTAAACGAGATAGCAAAAGATTTCAAGGGCTTACAGATTCTTGATCTCCATCACATTTTAATCGCATCTAATTATGTTTCGAGAAAATCTCGACTTTGGGAATTATCAATATACATCACTAATTCGAAAAAATTTTAAGAGATTTTGAAATATTGCAAAAGAAGTCACGGGATTTCAAGAGATACCGAAGTATTTTCACGAATTTTGAAGGATTTCAGGGGATTTCAATGAGATTTCGAAGATTTAAAGGTATTTGAAGGTATTTTATAAGATGTCAAAAGATTACACGGGATTTCAACAAATTTTTATCGATTTTAAGAGATTTAAATGTGTTTCGATGATTTCACGGGATTTCAAAGGATTTTATGAAATCTAGAAACAATCCAAAAGTATATCCGCAGATTTTAGAGGATTTCGTAAGATGAAGATTCGGAAAGATTCCCACGAATTTTAAATATTTCAACGAATTTTAAAGCGATTTCAAAGGATCTCGTAACATTTTGAAATATTTTACATAATTTAAAGGATTTTAAAAGATTTTAAGATTTTTTAACAGATTTTAAGAGAGAACTAAGTGTTTTCACGAATTCTGAAGGATTTCAGGGGATTTTAATGGGATTTCGAAGATTTAAAGGGATTTGAAGAGATTTCACGGTATTTCAAGAGATACCGAATATTTTCACTAATTTTGAAGGATTTCACGGGATTTTCTTGAGATTTCGAAAATTTAAAGGGATTTTATAAGATTCAAAATATTTCACGGGATTTCGAAGGATTTTAAGAAATTTTAACGGATTTTAAGAGGTTTAAAGGTGTGTCGATGATTTCACGGCATTTCAAAGGATTTTAGGAGATTTAGAAACATCCCAAAATGTATCCGCGAATTTTAAACATAATTTCAAAAGATTTCCGAACATTAATAGGTTTTTAAGGAATTTCGAGGAATTTTAATGGTGTTTATAAGATTTTAATGGATTTGAATATATTTTAAGGGATTCCAAGGAAATCGGAAAGATTCCCACGAATTTTAAATAATTCAATGAATTCTAAAGCGATTTTAAAGATTTCAAGGAATCTCGTAATCTTTGAAATGTTTCACACAATTTCAAGGATTTTAACCAATTTTAAGAGAATTTGAGGGATTTTTAACGGATTTTAAGATAAACCGAAGTATCTTCACGAATTCTGAAGGATTTCAAGGGATTTTAATAGGATTTCGAAAATGCAAAAGGATTTCATAAGATTCAAAAGTAAAGGGGTTTGTATGATTTCATGGAATTTTAGACGATTTCGTAAGATTGCAAAAGATTTAACAGAATTTCAAAGGATTTCTGAATAGTATAAAGGACTTTAAGGGATTTCGAGGTATGTTAATAATGGCTTTTAAAAGATTTAATATATTTGAAGGGATTTGAAGAAAATCGGAAAGATTCCCATTGATTGGAATCAATGAATTTTCAAGCATTTAAAAAAATGTCAAGGGTTCTCGTAATATTTCGAAATATTTCACGGAATTTCAAGGATTTTAAAGGAATTTCCAATGTTTTTAAAGGATTTCAATAGATTTCCAGAGAGTTCAATTTTGTAAAGACATGTAAAGAGATTATATACGATATCCATTGAATTAATAGGATTTCAAGGAAGATTTCCAACGTTTTTAAAGGATTTCAATGGATTTCCACAGAGATCAATTTTGTAACGAGATGTAAAGAGATTATATACGATATCTATTGATTCATAGAATTTCAATAAATATTCACATCATTTCAAAAATTGTAAGGAATTTACAACATTTTTAAAAAAATTCACGGGATTTCAAAGGATTACAAAAATTTCACGAGATTTCATGAATGTTGTAATTTCAAGAATGATTTAACTCCTCAAATCTATAGATATTTATTACACATGTGTTACATAAAATATTTCTTAATAAAGAAGAAATAAAACAAATAATAAATAAACAATTAATGAAATCTTTCCTTTGCAAATCGTCAAAATTCATGGGAATAAGTCAGAATTATTTGATATACCTTGAAAATTAATCAAATTGAACTTATTCATTAAATTTCTCTAAATTGTTTACTTATTTTCCAAATGTCTCTAAAAATTTCTTGAAATCTTTGTAAATTCTACACTGAGCGAAGAATTCCCGTGTAGTTCGGGTTTACACCCCAATAGTTCGGGTGGTTTCTCTTTTTTTTTGTTTCACACGAAGGTTTGGTGCGCTTGCACTACTGAGACGTGCGATCACCCGAACCATTCGGGTGCTCAACCGAAACAGCAGCAACCGAAGTGGTGGGGGGCCCGCCCCAATATTTGGGGAGCTTGCACGAATGATTCGGCTAGTGGCACGAAGTATTAAGGTCGTTAGATAACTGGAATCAATTAAAAATCTTACACGTTGATGATTACAGTTCAACCCTGTCCTAAATCACTACATGTACATTATCGAGTTTTCAATTATGTGATTTACCTAATCTTAGAATGCTCCGTTAGTATAAATATGAGTGATGAACAATAAATTCGACATAACCTAGAAAGAGTGACATTCGGGAAGAACCTGATGTTCATCAGCTGCGGCCATTAGCGAATATGCGCAAACGTCGAACGCGCAACATCCAACGCGGTTCACGACTCGAATCTCCTGAATCATTCGTGCAAGCTCCCCAAGCATTGGGGCGGGCTCCCCACCACTTCGGTTGCTGCTGTTTCGGTTGAGCACCCGAATGGTTCGGGTGATCGCACGTCTCAGTAGTGCAAGCGCACCAAACCTTCGTGTGAAACAAAAAAAAAGATAAACCACCCGAACTATTGGGGTGTAAACCCGAACTACACGGGAATTCTTCGCTCAGTGTACAACATTCTTTCAAATCGCTTGAAATGTTTGAAATCTCTAGAATTCCTTTGAAACCCCTCAAAATCCCTTGAAATATTTATTTTGAAAAATCATACAAATTTAATAAAGTAAGTAGAAAGCATTTTAAATGCATGGAATATTTAAGTTCAATACAACTTATTCATTCAAGTTCTCTAGAGCCCCGATTAAATCCCTAGAAATCTTTGAATTCCTTCGTAATTATTTGAAATCCCTTGAAATTTTGTAAATCTCTTTAAATTTTTCCTTTGGTAATCGTACAAATCCTTTAAAATAAATAAAAGTAATTTGAAAATCAATATAAATTAAATTGAACTTATTTATTAAATTTTAAATGTTTGGAATTGCTAGGAATTTCTTGAAATTTTATTTAATGTATTTTCCAAAGTTCTG
This sequence comes from Andricus curvator, assembly GCA_932195095.1. NCBI lineage: Eukaryota > Metazoa > Arthropoda > Insecta > Hymenoptera > Cynipidae > Andricus > Andricus curvator. The sequence continues at coordinate 703,474 of CAKNYM010052989.1, forward strand.
TAGAGATCCCTTCAAATCTTGGATATCCTACCCATTTCTTTGAGATACCTTGAAATTTTTGAAATCTCGATTACAAAGAGTTACATCAGATTGCAGGAGTGATGTCCCTCCCAAAAATGATATTATAAATCCGGAATTTAAAAAAAAAAGTATAATAATAATGAGAATTGTTTAGAATTCAGTAATTACTGAAAAGTTCTTTGCATTTGCATTGATAATTAATTGTACAATAAATTGTTGGTAAGTTAGTCTGCGACCAGTAGAATGGGTTGAAATTGAGTAGAATTGACTGGATTTTTTAAAAAGTAGACCTGGAATTTTTTCAATAGTAGACTAGCCTTCTGTAGCAGCCCTAATTAAGTTTTATTTTCATATTTGATAGATATGTAATTTCTAATTCTTCTGCCTGATGATGAATGTTATATTTGCTACTTTTGAGCGCCGTGATAAAACCCATAATATTTGAAGGCATTAAAAAACAAGTATTAAGTTTTATTACAAAGAACAAAGCACATGGAATTACAATTGGAATTTTTTTAAAGGCTCAAGCGAAGGAGGAGAAGCTTGCGAGAGAAAGGCAGAGAGAGAAGCTCCAGTTGGAGATTGCAGCGAGGGAACGTGCTGAGAAAAAGCAGCAGGAATATGAGGAGAGGCTGAGGAACATGGCAGAAGAGATTCAAAGGCGACAAGCGGAATTAAGCGAAGCGCAGGAGATGATTCGTCGCTTGGAAGAACAACTGAGACAGTTGCAGGCTGCTAAAGAGGAACTGGAAGATCGTCAGAAGGTAAATTCAGTTTTTAGATTAGATTAAATTATATTTACCTTTTGATAAAGTGCAAATTTCAATTAAATTATCCATTGTTTTACAGGAACTGACAGTCATGATGGAGAAATTAGAGCGTTCTCACGAGATGGAAGCCGTTGAGCGAGCTAAACTTGAACAAGAGATTAGGGCTAAGCAAGATGAGGTCCAACGCATCCAATCCGAGGTGGAAGCTAAGGACGCAGAGGCCAGAAGGTTACAGGAGGAAGTCGAATCCGCTAGGTAAGTCCAGATCCTGAAAGTCATATAATTTTTTTGTTATTTTTATAGTAAATTTACAGTCCATCCACTTTGGTGGTGGATAATTCGGAAATTCGCGGGATTTATTTCGGATTTTTGAGTAGGGACTGTAAATCTTCTAGGAAAAATCAAGGAAATTGAGAATAAAAATAAGCCGCTGACGTTGGCGAACGAAGGGTTTTGATAATAATTTTTTAAACCTTAAAAAATATATTAAAACCTTGAAAACCTGGAATTCTTGAATGTTGTTCTAACCTTGAAAACCTGGAGGTCTCCTTGAATTTTTCAGCAGTCACTTGAATAGAATTTCTTAAATTCTTTGCTTATAAAACATTTATTATATTGAAATCCTAAGAGTAATTTAAATCTTTTACTCTTTTTGTTTTTCTTACAATCTTGTAGTATTTTCATATTTAAAATGTGGTAAAAAACGTTAAAGTATACATTTTTTCTCATACTCAACTTACAAATTATAAAAATTATTAGTTGAAAATGTCGATATTAATTCAGTTTCAGGATTCGAATTTTCGAAGGGTTGACCAGTACATTTTTGAATGTACACCAGATTTTTAGATTTCAAAATATTTCGAAGATTTCGAACGATTTTTTTAACAATGATTCCACATAGATTTCAAAGATTTAGAAATATTTCGAAGATTTCAAACGGTTTCAAAGGACTTCACAAGGATTTCAAAAGATTTAATAAGATTTCGGAAGATTTCAAAAAATTTAACAACGATTTCAAAGCTTTCAAAAAATTTCACAACATTTCACAAAGGTTTAAAAAATGTCACAAAGTATTAAAGGATATTACAGATTTCACAAGGATTTACAAGATTTTACAAAGGCGTGTACATCAGATTTCAAAAATGTCAAACGGTTTCACAATATTTTAGAAGATATCAAAAGATTTCAAATATTTCAGAAAGATTTCAAATATTTCGAAAGATTTCAGAAGATTTCAAAAGATTTCAAAGATCTCACAGAGATTTCAAGGATTTCAAATGTTTCACAAAGATTCCAATTCAGAAAGGCGTGTACATCAGATTTCAAACAATTTCAAAAGATTTCAAACGGTTTCAAAAGACTTCACACAAATTTTAGAAAAATCTCGCAAAGATTTTATTAAGATTCAAAAGATTTCACAGAGGCGTTTTACGTCAGATTTTAAAGATTCAAAAGACTTCAGAAAGGCGTTGTAGTTAGATTTCAAAGATTTCAAAAGGTATCAAAAGATTTTTGAAGATTTGAAAAGATTTCACAAAGATTTTAGAGATCTCACAAAGGTTCCACATAAGATTCAAAAGATATCTCGAAGGTGTTGCATATTAGATTTCAAACATACAAAAGATTTCACAAAGGCGTTGTACATCAGAGTTTAAAGATTCAAAAGACTTCACGAAGGCGTTGTACATCAGATTTCAAAGATTTCAAATTATTTCGGTGAGATTTCTGGAATATTTCAAAAGGTTTCAAAAGATTTTAAAATAGCACACAAAGATTTCAAAAGGTATTGGAATATTTTTAAAGATTTCAAGGATTTCAAAGGTATCACAAAGACGTTGTAGATCAGATTTTAAAGACTCAAAAGATTTCGAACGATTTCAAAAGGTTTCAAAATATTTTTGAAGATTTCATAAAGATTTCACAAAAATTTTAAAGATCTCACAAAAATTTCACTAAGATTCAGAAGATTTCTGGAAGGCGTTATACATCAGATTTCAAAGATTTCAAACGATTTAAAAATGTTTCAAATGATTTTTGAAGATTTCAAACGATTTCAAACGCTTTCGAATGATTTTTGAAGATTTCAAACGACTTCACAAAGATCCCGAAAGATTTGAAAGCATTCAATAGATTTCAAGGATCTTAAATATTTCGCAATGATTCCAAAATTAATTACCTGTTGTTAGTGATTTGCAAACTTTATTTTGAAGTTCAACATCATCAATTGGGGTTAAGTGACAATTTGAAAAATATTATCGAATTCTAAAATAACCTTTAAAGTAGCATTTTTAATATTTCTAAAAAATCAATAATTTCTTAATAATTTCTATTACTGAAGTATGCAATAAAATGTAATATTACAGAAATTGTTGGCCAAAAAAGGCAATGGTCCATTTTTTTACATTTAGAGCAAACTGTTATTTCACTATTAGATTTACAAAAAACGGAACCTAGAAAATTTCATTTATTGACCTGGAAAACCGGGAAAAGATCTCGAATTTTGTTCCTAAGAATCACTGGATGCTCATTTATTTTAATAATCTTAATAAATTTCAGATTGAGACAGGAAGAAGCCGACAGGGCATTCCAAGCAAACGCGACGACACCTCAACATCATCACGTTGAGGAGAACGAAGAGGAAGGTGAGGAGGAAGGTGAGGAGGAAGAAGGTGAAGGAGGACACAGAGATGTCACAAAGGAACTCGTCACCGATGAGTCGATAATCGATCCAGTTGAGGAACGACGCACTTTAGCAGAAAGGAATGAACGTCTCCACGATCAACTTAAGGTGACCTTTCATCTGTTATCTATTAAAACTGGAATATTCGTTATTTATTGTAGAAAGATAAAAATAACAGTGTTACTCCAGCTTTATCGGGCAATTTATTTTAAAAAATTGTTCCATAGAGTTGGAGCAACATTGTTGATTTTTACCTTCCTAATATCAGGCTGGCCGTAGGTCAGGAAAAACGTAGAAATCAGGGAAAGGTCAGGGATTTAAAAAAAATCTTGCGAAAGTCAGGGAATTTCTATAAGAGGCACTTCGAATAACTGTCAAGCATAATACATTAAAAAAAAATTTTATTTGAAATTATTTTATTCCGTTTATAAAAGATTTTATGTTAAAAATTTTACAAGATTAAGATAAGCCTTTGAATATCAGAAAAAATGAAAAATTGGTCAGGGAAAAATTAAGGAATTTTGAAAATAAAGTTTAGCGGCCACCATGTTATCATATTTTTCTTAGTAATTTATTAGCCTATTTTTTGGTTGAAGTTTTACCTTTTCTGTTTAAAATTTCAACTTTTTTGTTATACATTTATCTATTTTTACAGAAAGTTCGTTGATTTTGGATTGGAAAATCTTCTTTTGTTTGTTAAAAGTTCAATTGTATTTAAAAAGTTGAAAATGTAACTGTTTTTGGTTGAAGTTTTATCTTTTCTGTTTGAAAATTCAACTTTTTTGTGAACATTCATCTATTTGTACAGAAAATTCGTTGATTTTGGATTAAAAAATGTTTTTATTTTAAAAATTTATCTGTATTCCAAAAATTAAATTATTAACTGTTTAGTTGAAAATGCAACTATTTTTGATTGAAGCTTTATCTTTTTTGTTTGAAAGTTCAAATTTGTTGTTGAACATTCATCTGTTTGTATACAAAATTAGTTAATTTTAGGTTGAAAAATCATCTTTTTTCATAAAAAATCATCTGTATTTAAAAAGATTATATAGTTTGGATAAAAATGCCACTCTTTTTGTTGAAGATCAATCTTTTTTGTTTGAAAATTCGACCATTTGATTAAAAATGTATCTTTGTAGGTTGAGAACTCCTCACTGAAAATTGAACTTTTCCATTTGGGGTCGAAAACGGATCTTTTTTTAGATAAAAATTTAACTATTTGGTTAAAAATTCAACTATTTTGTTGAAAATTCGTTATTTTTTATTGCAAATTCATCTTTTGTGGTAGAAAAGTAATGTTTTTTTTTTGTAGAAAAGTAATCTTTTTTGGTTGAAATAAATAAATTTTAAAATTTTTATCTGAAATATTGTTTGTTTCCGTTTATAATACTTAACCGTACCATATAATTTCCTTGATCACATTTGTATAACGAGCCCAGTGGGCAAACAAATTATTGATGTCCTAGAGACGTCGTCGGGACATCCCGAAGACGTCTTTTGGTACATGTCTTTTGGACATCCTGGGGATGCTTTTAAGACGCCTAATGTCAGTACGATAGATGTCTCGAGGACGTCAATGTCTTTAAGACGTCTTTAGGACATTCGACGTCTTATAGAACGTCCTAGGAACGTCCCAAGGACGTTCTTGGGATGTTCATGGTTTTTTGCCCACTGGGAGGCCAGAGCTCAGTTTAATTTTCTACCAAATTGTTGAACTTTTAACCTGAAAGATGAATTTTCTACAAAACAACTGAATTTTCAATAAATAAGTTAATTTACGTCCAAATAGTGGAATTTTCAACTAAAATAATGAATCTTCAGCCAAAAAAGAGGAATTTTCAACAGAATAGTTGAATCTTCAACCAAAACGGACTAATTTTCAACCAAGCAGTTGCATTTTTAACCAAAACGGGTGAATTGTCAACCAAGAAGATTAATTTTCTACCAAAAGAAGATCAATTTTAAACCAAAAATGGAATAGTTAAATTTTCGGTGAAGAAAATTAATTCTCAAACAAGAAAAAAAAACGAGTTTTTAGCAAAATAGTTAACATTTCAACCAAAGAGATGAATTTTCAACTAAAATGATGAATCTTATTGTATATTCAACGAAAGAGTTGAATTTTCACCCAAAAAGTTGATTTTTTAACCATTATTTTTTAATGTATGGATTTTTAATCGAGTACTTGAAGGACTACTACGATATTATTTATTTATCAAGAGAGAAAAAATGATTAAATTTCTTGTAATCGTCTAATTTAAACATTTGTTTTTCTCTTTTCCAGGCATTGAAGCAAGATCTGGCCCAGTCGCGAGACGAGACAAAAGAGACAGTGATGGACAAAATCCACAGAGAAAACGTTCGCCAGGGTCGTGACAAGTACAAGACGCTGCGTGAGATTCGCAAGGGAAATACCAAGCGTCGTGTCGATCAGTTCGAGAACATGTAAATTTACATTTGATCCTTATCCAACCGCTAACCTACTTTATCTTGTTTACCACCCTCGAGGGCAATTCGTGCATGCAGCAAATAGAGAAGAGCAGAAATGTTTAAAGATATACAAGAACATTAACGAGGATTGGCAAATACCTATCGTCTGCATGTATTGTTTCCACTTTGCGACCGCATTTATGGCCTAAAACACCCTTGACGTGGTTCGCTTTTTTTATTGTCTTCCGCATTTATCCAGGAACGAGAACATATCCCTGAAAAATGCACTCTCGTCTTTTCCATCGAGGCTTTACGCTACAATCGCGGTTCTTCGATTGTGCAGGGTGGGCACGATCAATTTCTCCCTCCATTTTTATTCTCATTCTTACCAATCGAGTTCTCGAAGGTGCGCCAGTATTCTCGAAAAGTATTCTGTCAATTGCGAACTTTTCCTTGATTCTGTCGAGCAAGTCCCACTGCCTATTGGTTGTTGTTTTTTTTTTGACTTCTCTTTTTAACGAGACAAATTTTATCAGTCGCTTTTCCAGATATGTACGTAGAAAAGTACATATGTAGATGCAATCGGGGAGGAATTTTCGAAACCGATTGCTACACGCAAGTGATATCGAATATCAAAAGAGGGGGTTTATAGAGAACATTATATTGAAACGAGAAAAGCTCGTGGTTCTATTTACATTTCTAGCACGTTCGGAGTACGATTTACTAATTAGTGATTTTATATTGATCACACTCGTGGCCTTTATTGATATACATATAGTACTAGATACTTATGTACGATAGAAAGAAAGAGAAAGAGAGTGCGTGTTTGCGTGTGAGAATGCAAAAGTGGAAAGAATGTGCGAGAGAAAATAGAGAGTGAATGACAGATAACGGCGTAGCGATTTTGGTACGCCGTGTTATTTTTTAAAAGCGACTTATTTTTCAAAAGCCCCGAGTATCCACTCGAGAGATAAAAAAAAGGTCGAACTACCGATCACATTAACGTTTCTAATGCTGCAAATTATTTTCTGTTTGATAAAATACGAGCGACTATCTGTATCGAGAGGAAATGACATTCGAGTAGGTCAGGATTTGGAGATTGAACGGTATCCGTCGATATTATATCATTACTTAGTATTATCAACCACCACTCGTTACAATCGTGAACAAGGAATTCAAAACATTATCAGAGGAAATAACGATAGATATTTTTTGATTATATTTAATATTAATATTTACAAATTAGTAGTCTTATTATTATATTATTAATTAATTATTATTATATTAATGTTTACAGTTTAGTAGTGTTATCGATATATTAATTAATTGTCAACCATGGTCGTTCAGCTTCTACACCTAACGTAGATCAGAAGGACCACCCTCAATCGACTAACTTTTTTTTATTTTAGAAACTTTTCACTGTTCCGCAAAGTTTTTTAACCGTTTTTTTTTCTACCGCCGTCTTTACTTAAAAGTTGAAACAGCTATTGTCGAAACATTCCAGACGAACTCTGAGCTACGAATTGTATACTTTGCTAATTTTACAAAAAGAACTTTTTTTGTAAAAAATAGGATGGTATCGGGAGCAAACTTGAAATTTGATACAACTTTTTTTCTGAAACGGTACTTAACACAGGCTCATCGAATTAAATGGTTACATGCGTCCGAATGAAAACCCGTCTACGTAGAGTTTAATAGCGTAGATTCTAGAAATTGCAATGCAATATCGTACTACGTGTAAATAAATATTAATCGAACGCCTAACATTTTTCGCACGAATGTGAGTCGTTTTAAGGCGATTCACGAAATTTATAGAAGCAATATTTTATACCGCTTTTCGTTCAGGAATTTTGTAATTTGGAATGCAGGAGAAAAAAGGAAATACATTTTTTTATTGGTGATTGGAATTAAAATATCGAGAGAATTCGATATTTTGTGAGGCCATAAACGATAAATGGAGCTTCTCCGAGTTTTTCTTTTTTCAATGTTTTTATTGTCGTTGCGGTAATTCGCGTAGGATAGTGTTATTATTGTTGACACATCAAAACTCACGCGTGGTTCGAGACGAAGACAGGTAGATATTGTATATTAAAGAAAAATGTTGGTGCGAGGACATATGAATGTACTTTGCTGGAAAGGCTAGAGATTGTTTAAATAATAAAAATCATTACCGTATATATTGAGGATTTTTTACGTTTCTTTTCCAAATATCCTTTCCATAAAGGGGAAAAATAAAAAAAAATGATAATTTAAAGTTTAAATTTGAAAGTTTAAAATGATTACATATTTATAAATATTGTAGAAATAATAAAAATTATAGAATAATTCAATATCCGGGTGGCTGCTCGATCCGGAATCCGGGGATTTCTTGATACCGGGAAGTGACTATTTTTTAAATGTCAAATTCAATTGTTAACTTTTTTAATTATGAAATCATTCAGTTTACATTGTGTAATTCGAAAATCTATTATTAACCAAATTTTCCATTTTGGTCTTCATTTTTAACGGTACGTTACCAGTTTAAAAATTTAAAAATGCTGTTTTGATAACTTAAAAAATTAAAAGCGTTTGAAACTTAAATTTTTTGACAAAAAAGGTTTTAAGTCAATCAAATGTAAATATAAATTAATAATTGATTTTTAAAATTGAACTGTAGTTCGAGTATAAAAATGGAAAAATAATCGATTTTACAGGATGATTCTGAATCTGTTCAAAATTAAACAATTTATAGATTGTAACGTTAAAATTGAACTCTTTCTATTCGAAAGCCTTAGTAGTTAAATAAATGTAAATATTAACATTTCAGGGAGCTAAATTTAAACTTAAATACCATAGATAATTAGAAGTTATGAAAAGATTCAAACTTAACTTAAAACTTGAAAAGATTTCAAAAAATTTAAAACTAAATATAGATTTTTGAAGATTTCGAAATAAAATTTGGAGGCTTTCTAAAGCTTTGGAAAGGTTTCAAGAGAATAAAAAAATTCCTTATGGTACCTGGGAATATTTTTGAGGATTTTTTTATGTTGAAAAATTAATTTTAACAGAAGATTTAAAAAGATTTCAAAACAAGAGCAAGTTTTGATGAATAAATAACAACTGCACAATTATTAATTTTGAAAAATTCGAGTAAGTTTAAGAAATATTTAGAAGTTTTGAAGAGATTCAAACTTAATTTAAAACTTCAAAAGATTTTAAAAAATTTAAACAAAAATTAGATTTTTGAAGATTATGAAAAAAAAAACATTTAGAAGCTTTTTAAGCATTTTCAAAGGTTTTAAGATAATAAAAAAAATGTCTTAAGATTTCTGGAAAATTTAAAATGGTTTTTTTATTTTAAATAATTAATTTTATTAAAATATTTAAAAATATTTCAAAACAAATTTTGATGAATAAATAAAAATGGAACAATTATTAATTTATAAAAAGTTCGAGTAAGTTTGAGAGAAATTTAGAATTTTAAAAAGATTAAAAAATAATTAAAAACTTGAAACAATTTTTAAAACTTGTTAAGTTTTTTAAGCATTTTGAAAGATTTAAAAAAAAATATTAATAAGATTCCTAGGAAAATTGAAAATGATTTTTTATTTTGAAAAAGTACTTTTAAGAGAATATTTTAAAAGATTTACAAAATTGTAAAACAAAAACCTGGAAGATTTTAAGGCAATTTGTTTTATTTTGCAGGATTCATTAAAAGTTTTAGGAAAAATTTGAATACTTTTAAAGAATATTTAGAAATTTAAAAAAAATTGAAATATAACTTAAAGTTTGAAAAGATTTCAGAAAATTTAAATCCAAACTCATTGTTTGTTTTTGACTAATTTTTTCTTCATCTAGTCTTAGTTATCTAGAAAAATTGATACTTCTATCTTTGTGCAACATTATTTATACACTCGTAAAATATTTTACATCCTTTAATTGTAGTAATTTAATGTTTTAAATCGAAGTTAACTGATTTAAATTTACAGATTTTCGGCAGTGATAAAATATGAAATGAAGAGAGGAATTCAGAGGGGACATTAGATATTAAAGTCTTATAATGTGCATTGCAAATTATTATTGGATCAATAATTGAGAAGGTCAGTACGTAATTTCGATCTTTCAATAAATATAAAATGTGAGTAAATCAAAAGCACAAAAGTTACTGAACTTTTTTTCTCCTGATTTTTTTTATGACAATTCCTTAATTTATGGGTCGTTATTTTCGAAATTATATTATTTAGAAAAATATATAATTTCTGCATCAATGCTTTAGATGCAATGAAAATTTAACTCGCTCGTTTATATGTCAAAAAGAATTCAAAGTTCTAATTCAAAAATGTTATTTAGTTATTTTTTATAAATGCTTAATGTCATGAAGTGCCTCCCCTTAACCCTTGTGTGCACACCCAACTTTACCCACGTTACACTTTTGGGGTACCCGGGGCTGCCCAATTCCTTTTTCTTCAATTTTTTAAAAAATTAGGCAGTTGAAATCGTTTTATTGTCGTTCATTCCAACAAATAAATATCAAATGTGAGTGCCAAAGGCATAAAACACCAAATAACACGATAAGAAATTAATAATCCAATCAAAATTGTATTATTTTATGGTGGGTACCCTGGGTGTGTTTACAACGTATGTGTACTTTGAAGTCGATTATTTTTGCAAAAAAAAATCATAAATAAATTCTAAATACACCATTTGCTTAGAATTGAGCTAAATAACGATAATTCGGAGGTCCCAAGTGAAATTTTTAATTTGTACTCCATTTACATGCAAAAATGTACCGTAATATATCAGGCGGCACCCCGGGTACCCGGGTGTGCAAACAAGGTTTAAATGTCTGATATTTGCGCTAGTTAATATTATCAAACCAAAAAATTGTTTAGGAAAAAATTAAGAATTTGTCGATTTGAAGTAGATGTATAAAATTATTATTAATAAATAAATTAATATTCAGGTAAGTTGGTCGAAGAAACGTCACTTGGACTGTAAATTTGTGTGGACAGAGGAACTCTCCACCAGAAAAGGACAAAAATGTGTGGCAACGGAGAACTTCTTGGTGAAATCGAGAAAGAAAAAAATTCTTGTCCCTCGCGAGGTCATTTAAAAAAAAAGCACAGATATCGAGCAAAGTAATCATTCCACAAAAACAACCAGATTCTGAGTCCTTTGCATATATAACTGAAAATTTATTCATTTCAGTTGCTTCTGGTGAAAAAGCCTTATTACTTGAGATGGACAATAATGACTTCGGACAACTGGGGCACGCGAAAGAAACTAGGAAAAAAAGATATTTATTAAAAGAGATAGACATAAAAAATTTTAGATTCCAGTTTTTAAACTCAGAAACTTTTTTTAAATTTCAGAACACAACCCAGGTTTGGAAGGCTTCGGGGTTAAAAAAGTGATGGTGCTTTTCGCTTACTTTATTTTTCACCGATTACTGTCAACTTTGCTTCTGGGGCTCCAACGCGGAAATACAGGTAAATTTAAAAACTCAAAATTAAAAATGAATTTAATTAAAATTAAGGAACTAAACATTTGAATTAAATTTTTCTAAATTTAATTTGAATATAAACTTAAAATTTAAGAACCTACAATTTAAAATAGAATAAAAATCATGGCAATTACATGGATTTCACAAACTTTTCAAACATGCTAAATTCTTTTAAATTCACCTATAATTGAGAAATGATCCTTGAAGAGAGTATTATCTATCAGAATTTAATTTTCAATATATATTTTTATTTGGTCTTCAACATGTTTGCTTTCATTGTGCTTTACTTGCTTTATTATTTTAAATGTTTTTAATTTTGTTTTACTTGGGTAAAATATAAATAATTAATAAGAGTGAAGGAAGTTAGTACAATTAATTGAATTAATGAGCATTTTTGTAAGTATTAATTTGAATATGGCTAGCACGACTTTAGCCTCTTTAGCAATTTTATATAGTCATAAGGAATTTCTGTACGATTAGTCATGGTCTATAATTTTATTTTTCACTTTTTGTACTTTAAAAAAAACTTATAGTGTCGCTAAGAAATGTACAATTTCCATTTCTTTAATTACATACTTCACATTCAGAAAGTTCCCCTTTTTCTCGTTTTTTCCATTTAAATGTGAGCTTAATAGAACCCAATAAGAAAATCCAACTATTTTTGGCTGAAAGTTCATTCTGTTTGTTTGAAAAGTCTACTATTATATTTTTGGTTGACAATTAATCTTTTTTGGCTAACATTTTTTATTATTTGATGGAATATTTAATTATTTTGTTGAAAATTCTTTTGGCTTAAAAATTTAACTATTTTGGTAGAAAATTCAATTATTTGGTTGAAAATTAACTTTTTTGTTGAAAATTCATATTTTTGGGTTGAAAATTCAAGTTATTTGTTGAAAACTCATCTTTTCCGCTTGAAAATTCAACAATATGGTTGAAATTTTTTCTTTTAAGTCTGCAAAATTTTTTGTTGGTGAAAATTTCAAATGTTTTGTTAAAAATTTGTATTTTTGGGTTGAAAATTCAAATATTTTGGTAGACATTTCATCTTTCTTGGTTAAAAATGCAATTCTTTGGTTGAAATTTTGTTTTTGTGTTGAGGATTCAAATTGTTCGTTGAAATTTCATCTTTTTCGTCTGAATTCAATTGTTTTGTTGAACATTCGTCTTTTTTGGTAGAAAATTCGTCCATTTTGATTGAAAGTTGATATTTTGTTAGGAAAGCCATATTTTTTGGTTGAAAGTTAATTCTTTTTAATTTAAAAGTCTGTTTTGTTAGAAAGTCATCTTTTTTGGTCGACGATTCAACTGTTTTGTTGAACATTCGTCTTTTCAGATAGAAAATTCATCCTTTTAGATTGAAAATTCAGCTTTGGTAGAAAATTTATATTTTTTGGTTGGAAGTTAATTCTTTTCAATTGAAAAGTTTACTGTAGTATTTTTGGTTTCGAATTCATCTCTTTTGATCAAAAATGTAATTTTTTTTTTCAAAATTGAAATTTTTTTTTCTTTCATGCATGTAGAAAATTCATCTATTTGGTTGAAAATTCAACTGTTTTGTAGAAAATCCATCTTTTTGTGTTGCAAATTCACCTTCTTTGGTTAAGTATCTAATTATTTTATTGCAAATTCAACAGTTTAGTTAAAAATGAACTTTTTTGTTGGAAATTCATATTTTGGCGTTAAAACTATAATTTTTTTGTAGAAAATTCGTCTTTTTGGTTACAAAATTCAACAAATTGGTTGATTTTTTTTCTTTCATGACTATAAAATCTTTTTTGGTTGAAAATGCAAATATTGTTAAAAATGCATCTGTTTGTTTTAAAAATTTAACTCTTTTGGTAAAAAAAATCATCTTTTGTTTAGAAGAAGAAGAATATGATCATAAATCAGACCACGAAGATGGATCTGGAGGAGAAGCTTCTTTCAGTGAAACAGAAAGTGCAGGTCTTTTGAGGAACAGAAATAAGAAGAAATTTCTTTGAAGTATACAAATTTCTTTGAACCAAACGAGATTTTCTTTGACTGAGAGCCAATGAATATTTTTCTTTGAATCAAAGAATCTTTTTTCTGACTTTGTCTTTTAAGAAAATCTTATTACGATATAAAATACCAAATTATCTTATTAATTTATTTCTTTGCTTCTAATTCCTGCTGGGATAAAATATTATATTTAAATAAAAGCAATCTGTATACAGATTACTGAAAATTGTTCAAAATTAAAATGGTATGCAAGCCGATGTAACTAGTTTAATATTAACTTTATTTTATAATTATTAATTATACGGTATAGTACTTTAAATTGAGGCGTATGTTTTAACTTGATAATTAGGTAAGCTTTTGTAAATTCTTTACAAATGGTTTGAGACATTTTTACTTCCTGTGTTTACTCTATCATCAAATCTATAAAAGTAGATGACCAAATATATTTATATATTTAGTAAATACTGCAAAGCCAATGCCACATAAAAAATGTTGAATTTTGGTATAGTGGTGACTTCTAAAATTAAAAAAAAATTATTTTTTTATGGTTATTTTTCTACAGAAAGATGGAAAAAAATCAAAATTCTAATCTAATTTTACCGATATTGAAGTTCATTTGCAACAAATATTACGTAACAGTATCAATTCCACCCTGTGAAACAGATCGTAATACCCCCCCCCCCCCCAACAAAAATAATTACTGTTACATAATTAATGGATGGCCCCTAATGTAAAAGGGTATAATTCTATATGCACAAAAATTTAATACATGCATTTTAAAGATATTGAGAAAATAAAAACAACCAAAAATCAATGAACAAGACAAAACTGACATAGTGGACCTTTAAATCATATCCGATTCATTAAAAAAAAAATAATTTCTTGACAAAAAGGGTACAACTTTTTAAAATTTTAAAATATTTAAAAATATTAGGTCAATATTAGGTGAATCGAGTTGAAACTCAACGTTTCTCTTTACAATCAGCCATAGAATACGAATCAAAAATTACTTTTTAAATATCACCCCATAAGTCTGTTTTATGGGGTCTCAAAAAACCCCATAAGTGTAAAATTTGGTTTTGCGAGTTTTTAGCGCTAATTATGATTTTTTTGCTGTTTACTAATACAAATTGTTTTTACTACATAAAGTATTTCTTTCTATTGATAATTGAATGTTTAAAAAAATTGTTGAGCAATTTATTATTGTTTATAGCAATTTCCTCTTAAAATAGCGTTAGAATGTCGCGTTTTTTGCCGAATTTCTCATCTTGTTTTCAACTTTTCACTTATATTGAGGCAATAATCAATTAAATTTAACAGAAATAATTGTGTAAACAATTTATTATTATTATTTATAAAAATATTCTCTTTGAAAAATGCTAGAAAATTGCGATTTTTTCTAAAATTTCGCACTTGTTTTCCACTTTTCCATTAGAGTGATATAATTATTAATTGAAGTCAACAAACATAATTGTTTTAATAATTTATTATTATTTCTAATACTATTCTCTTTGAATAATGCTAGAAAGTGGCGGTTTTTTCTGAAATAGTCAACTTTTTGCCCACTTTTCACTTAGAGCGAGGCAATAATTAATCAAATTTCACAAAAACAATTGTTTCAAAAAGTTATTATTGTTTATAACTATCTTTGCCCATAGTAATGCTAGAAAGTTAAGGGATCTTCTGAAATTTTCAGCTTTTCTTTGACTTTAAAGTTAGGAACAAACAATAAATATTAATATTAATAAATGATTCTCTCGAATGTTCATTTATTCTTTGTTCATAACTTTGTTCATAACTATACATTCTATGAACCTTCATGTATCAATTTCATACAAGACAAAGTGTTCCAAAAATAGTAATTGCGATGAAAATATGGAAATTATCATTTGTGTACATGTCTCATCTCGCCCCATGCTCTGGGGCGAAACGAGACACATATTGGGGTGAGATAAGACACCTCATCTATTTATTAGTTTTTGGTAATAAAAGATCATTTTTCGTTTTTTTTTAGTTCGTTCCTAACTAGAAAGTCAAAGAAAAGCTGAAAAGTTCAGAAAAACCCTTAACTTTCTAGCATTACTATGGGCAAAGATAGTTATAAACAATGATAATTTGTTTAAATAATTGTTTTTGTTAAATTTCATTAATTAGTATCTCGCTCTAAGTGAAAAGTGGGCAAAAAGTTGAATATTTCAGAAAAGCCGACAATTTCTAGCATTATTCAAAAAGAATATTATTAAAAATAATAATAAATTATTCAAACAATTATGTTTGTTAACTTGAATTAATTATTACCTAAAGGTAGTATTTTATATATTATAAACAATTTGTATTCAAAAAACCGCAAAAAAGTGGTAATTAGCCAAACACAAGTTTCACTTGTGGGGTTTTTTGGGAGCCTATGAAACAGACTTTAGGGGTAATATTTAAAAAGCAATTACTCATTTGTATTCTAGAGATTATTTTGAAGAGAAATGTTTGAGTCTCCACTCGATTTACCGAATAATGACGATTGCAGAACCTCTAAAAATCATTTTTTTAAACGCATTTATTTTTGGTGCATTTTTTGGACCACCCTATTACACACCCGTTATGTAACCCTGAAGTTCAAACTTTTCTAAATTTCTTTCGATTAAAATATTTTGTTTATGGTTGAAGAAATAAACTTTACTTAAAAAGCAGCTTTTAAAATTAATTCTGTAGTGAATGAAATAAATGTATATTCATCTTGAAATGCATCGTCATTGTAAAAATAAGAATAACTAAAATTTAAACTCGAAATTCGCGCCATAACTTTCAAAATTAGAACGAAATTAACGAAATATTTGAAAGTACAAGACTCATCATAACTTTTCCTTTTTTCTAATCACAGTTTTCTAAATGAACTTTGACTCATGACTCGTAGGTTTTCCGAGCTAATTATTCAAGATTTACAAGGAATAGGTAAATCACGTGACCTTCAAATTCAAGCTTTGACGGAAACAGCAACCTTTAAAACTGAGATATCAGGTGTGCCAACTGTAAAAATGTTGATATCAAAGAGATATCAAAATGACGCCCGGATTCCGGACCGTGGCTCGCAGCGTTTGCTTTGAAAACAATCGTTTTGTATAAATAAATATTACTTAAAGTACCTCAAATAGTGGGCTGATTGTTACAGTTCGGGAATTGCGTTATTGTCGACAACGAATTAACAAAAAGGAACCGTGAAGAGTTCAGAACAGGTGGGTATGTTTTTTAGAACTAGTGATGTAACGAGCTTTGAATTTTACTGTCTAAAAACCGGCACGTATTTTTTCGCATTGTTTAGAATTCAGTTTAAATGTAAATCTTGATGAAATATGCAATGAATTCCTACGAGTTCCTAACCTTAACGCACTCCCGGTTTGTAATTTCTGGAGGTAATATTCACGGATCGCGGAATTTTCTTTAAAATTATCTCGAATTCTGTCAAAAGGAATCCAAGTTTGTTTATTATGATTATCGAAAATCAAACTTACTTTTGAAATGTAATAGTTGCTTTAAAAGTCTATATATTATGAAGCATAGAGGAAAAGTGAAGTTGAAAAGTTTCATTGATTTAAGGTGAAGTACGAAGACTTTATATAGTTTTGCAAGTCATTTTGATTATTTTTATTTAGATCAGAGAGAATAAATTTTTTCTAAATGTTAATTAATAAAAGTTCTTTGAAATCTTGAAGGATTGGTTTGCTTTTCATGAAAGAAGAGAATTAAAGATTAAGCCTCTATTTATATAATTATCATTGTCGCCAGCGTGGCCCGGTAACCGCGGGAAAAGATAAGAATTTTTTTAAGTACAGGGAAAATCCAGAAACGACAGTGAATTTATTTTATGACCTTGAATTATTTAAATTAGTAGAAATGGTGATCGAAGCACTGTAAATGTCAAGCGATTCAAATAAAACAACCTTAAAATTATAAAAAGTTAAGTTAAAAATATTAAACTATTAAATTGTTAATTTAAACTGCCTAAAATCTATAATAAACCAAAAAATAATCATTTTCGAAAACTTTTCAATTTTAAACATTCAAAGTGTTTCAATTTAAAAAAAAAGAATTTTCTATAAAACAGTTTAATTTTCAACCGGAAAATATGATTTTCAACAAAAAAGTTCATTTTCAAGTAAACAGTTGAATTTTCAACCAAATAGTTAGATTTTTAGTCAAGGCAATTCATTTTCAACATGAAAAGATGAATTTTCAGTAATAAATGCAATAATTGATGTGTCAACCGAGGAAGATTTTATTTTTAATTAAAAAACAGTTGAATTTAACCAATAAAGACGAATTTTCAATAGAATACTTAAATCCTTAACTAAAACATATTAATTTTCAACCAAACAGTAGCATTGTCAACAAAAAGGATTAAGTTTCTACTAAAAATGATAAGTTTTCAACCAAAAATGAAATAGTTTAATTTTCATTTAAAAAAATGAATTTTGAACTAAAAGCGAAACAAATTTTCAATAATATGGTAGAATTTTTTAGCCAAAAACGAATTTTCCACAAAATAGTTACAAAATTTTACCGAACAAATTTTGATATTCAAGAAAGAAAAAAAATTAAACAAATTGTTAAATTTGCAATTCAAAAATACGAATTTTCAGCAAAACAATTGAATTTTCAACCAGGAAAGATGAATTTGCAACCAAAAAATGTGATAGTTGATATTTTAACCACGAAAAGATTTTCATTTTAAATCAAAAACAGTTGAATTGAATAAAAAAGGACGAATTTTTAACAAAGTAGTTGAATCCTCAACCAAACTGTTGAATTTTCAAAAAAAAAAAAAAAAATTTGTAACCAAACAGTTGAATTTTTAACCTTATAACTATATTTTTAGTTAAAATAATTAATTGTCAGTTAAAACAATTAATTTTTATCATAAAAAGATGAATTTTCAAAAAAATATGTAATAGTTGTAATTTAAACCCAGAAATATTTTAATTTAAAATCAATAGCAGTGGAATTTAACTATTAAAGACGAATTTTGAACAGAAGACTTGAATCATTTACTAAAATGATAAGTTTTCAGCTAAAAATGAAATACTTAAAATTTCATTTAAAAAATTAATTTTCAACAAAAAGCGAAACGAATTTTTAATAAAATAGTTGTATTTTCAACCAAAGAAATGAGTTATTAAGAAAATTCGTCTTTTTTAAATTTGGTTATAAATGCAATAGTATTGTTGAAAATTGTTATTTTTTTAAACTCAACTATGTGGTTGAAAATTCAACTACTTTGTTGAAATCGCAATATATTTCGACTTGAAATCTTGGAAATTTGAAGATTTTTATATTGAATTTAATATTGTATATAAACATATATTAATTTTATTCAAAAGCATTTATGCCCCTATTTTCATGAAGAATCGCCCCATTTCACCTGTTGTGAAATCTGAACGATTGAAAAATGAATAATTTCATATTGAAATTATACAGTCTCAAAGTTGAAGCCTTAATTGTTGAGTAATTTCAAGCTTAAAATGTTAAAAATGAATGTTCCTTATAATAATCCTAGATTAATAATAATAATAAAAAATAATAACCCAAGGTTAAGAAAATTATTTTAAACCTAGATTCAGAATCCTTCAAGCTGAATAACTATTGTTAAAAAATTGTATTAATTTTCAAGTTTATTTTGATTGGGAAAACGTTGTTCCTACACAAAATATATTGTAAACAACGTATTCTGATCATATTTTTCCTACACAAAATATTTTCTACACAGAATATTTCCTACACAGAATTTAATACTGTTATATTTTCCCTACACAAAATATTTTCTACACACAACATATCCTACACAGAAATAAATAGTAATTATTTTATTCTGAAAATATTTTTAAAATATTGTACACAAACATATTATGTCCAATATTTTTCCTATACAAAATATTTTCTACACGGAATATTTCCTACACAGAATTTCATACTGTTATATTTTTCCTGCACAAAATATTTTCTACAAAGAACATATCCTACACAGAATTAAATAGTAATTATTTTATTCTGAAGATATTCTCAAAACAGTGTACACAAAAATATTATGTCCAATATTGTTCCTACGCAAAACATATTCTACACAAAATATATTCAACATAACATATTTAAAACCGAACAAAATGTAGTTTTCAGTTCTTATGCGAAAACAAATAGATTTAAGATTTTTTTACTAAAAATAACTTTAAAACAATTTACGCTAGAACATTCTTTTTTTTCAGTTGAGAAATTTGTCAACTTTATTTTTGCTGCTCAGAACTTTTACGCAAAATGCAATTGATTTTTTTTAAAGGCAATTTTCAAGGGGTTAAAACCAAATTTTTTAGACATAATTCAGGTCATTTCGATTTATTTTTTTAAGCATCATAATCCTGGTAGCCGTTTGCGAAATCCCATGTTTATTATTTAACAAACTCTCCTTTTTTTAAGCATGCCATGAGTATAAAAAAGATTGTTTTCAAAAATCTCTAGTTGTAATATTTATATCAGAAAAGAGAGAAAATGCTATTTCGTGCAGAATTGACATTATTGGATTTCGCCTAACTTTTCGCCAACATGAAAAATGAAAAAAAAAACGCTGATAACATTTTCCAGATAATTGTCGGCTGCGAATTTTACATTTTTTTCAGTTTTTTTTATAAAGAAATGGTGAAAGAATGGCTATTTCTTCTATTTGACGTTCACGGTGCTCTTCAATAATAGAAAAATTGTTCCAATCACCTACATTTCATGGAGTAACATTTGTTTATTAAGTTTGTTTCAAAAAATCATAAAATTTATCAACTCATTATGAATGTTGCTGAAATTGTCATGAAGTTCCTAATTAAAAGGACTGTCATTGAAAAAAATTAATTTTTCCGGTGACAAATGCCTGAATAATGTATTTGTTTATAATATTAACAAGAATAATCTTCAGAGAAATTTTTTCCTTAATAATATTGTCTCCATCCAAACTTCTTGCAATATAAATAAAAAAACGTAAAATGATTGGAAATTATAGAAAACGCACTGTTAACAATTAATTTGTTTATACAATTTTTTTTGTTCTTTATGTTATGATAAACGTCTTCATATTATGTTACACTATGAAACGTAGTCGATTGCAACAATTTTCCTATTACTGACGAGAAATGGGAACGTCAAATAGAATAAAATATTTACTATTTAATTCTGTGTAGGATATATTCTGTGTAGAAAATATTTTCTTTCGGAAAAATATATCAGAATAAAATGCTGTGGACCGAATCCATTTCAAATCAGACAGGTTCTACACTTGCAGTCGCCGAATCTCATTTTTCGTTAAATTAGTACTATCATAAGGAAAATACCTTGTGAGTTTTATGCGGGCTAAATAACTTTTGTGGCCAGGATAATTTTTTTTCATAAAATCGAATTTCTGCATTTTTCTTGCAAACAACAACAGATACGAAAAAATGTGAAGAAAATAATTGGCATAGTTAAAAAAGTTCTACAAAAAGTTTCTTTACTCATTTATGATATCTTGCACCATTTATGAGAAAAATAAGAAAATTCGATTTTCATAAAGAAAAAAATTCCCTTGGTCACAAAACAGGTTTAGCCCGCATAAAACTTACAGAATATCTTTTTTATATAAATAAAAATTAAAAAAAAATATTTTTAAAAAATAAAGAAGGTGGGGTTTGCCTTCTTTCACAGAAATTGCCTATCTGTTACAGTCCTTTAACTTGTTTTTCAAATTTTATATATAAATGAAAAATTGAAATTCCAAATTGTCCTGGCCTTCTACTTTTAATATTTTCAGAAAAATCGCCGCCAATTTGTTAATTTTGAACATTTTCTAAATTTTCTCCCGTATTTCGAAAGAAGGCGATAAACTCAAAAGTTATATAAGTTTAAAGAAAAATTTTTTTTTTTTTTAAACAAAGCAAAAAGTTCAAATACGCATAACTTCGTAAACATTTTTTTCCCCAAATCACAAAAATACGTATCGCCAAATTTCCTCTAAAAAACAATATATTTTGTCGCCGAGAGATTCTGCGATTTCAAAAGTTAGACCAAGTAGAACCTGCCTGATTTGAGATGGATTCGGTCTGTGTACGAAATAATCTGTGTAGAAAATATTTTGTGTAGGAAAAATATGACAGAATTAAATTCGGTGTAGGAAATATTCTATGTAGAAAATATTTTGTGTATCAAAAATATGACAGTATTAAATTCGGTGTAGCAAATAGTCTGTGTAGAAAATATTTTGAGTAGGAAAAATATTATTAGTACGTTGCGTACAATATATTATGTGTACAGTATATTTGTGTAGGAACGGGTGATACTCATTTTGATTGCGTAAAGAATACTGGAAAACTAATAAGAATTTTATACTCTATATTCCTTAACAAATAAAGTTATTATTTCAGTCATTCAGTGTCTGATAGATTTTTTTCATTATCTTTAAAACTTTGATTCGACTTTTTGTGAACATTGTTCAAAATTCGTTGCGACTTTCTTTGTAATTTTTTGCGACTAGTGCGACTTTTTTAAAGCCTTCTCAGTCGATCCGAGCGCTGAACCCTGACACTACAAATTAAGAATATTGGTTCAATAAGCTGGAAAATTTCAATTTATTTATTCTTGCCTCGCATTTTCAAAGACACCCAGATAAAATAGAAAAAATCTTTTTGCAGTGAACAGTCTGATTCTTTGCTCAAGCCAACAAAATCATCACAGAAAATGAGCCAGTTTGGTGACGAAAAGGAACCGAAACCCCACCAGTCTCGAAGGCACAATCGGAAGAAGCATCGAGAATGCAAGATGTAAGAATTAAATCTTTTAAAACACACTAAAATTTCCTCCATAAATAATAACACAAAAATCCATCACAATATAAACTTTCTTCCATTTCAGACTTGCTAAATGCGAAAAGGTGATAAGTAAAACATTACATTCAACATTAAGTCAACAAAGTAGTTTGGATGCAATAATCTTCAACGAAATGTGTGATAAAGCTGATAAAGCTCGAGAGAATGAAAATAATAGGGATTTGGTCAAAGAAGGGTGTCGGAAAACTAAAAGGTGTTTAAAATTACTTCGAGGGTTTGATAAGGATTTGAAAGTTGATATAGCAGCTGCTGGTTCCTACGCCCAGTTGCAAAGAAGCGAACCAATGCCCGCCACGCCTAATAATATTAAGGTAATAATAATTCGCAAAACTTGACCTTCTTTCCATCAGATTGGCTCTTGGCTTTAGTTCAAAAGAATCATCTATCTTTTTACCTTCGCAGATTGAGACCAGAAATAGATTTCGAAGTCTGTGCTCGAAACCGGTCGATGTGGAGGAAAAGTTCAGTGAATCCCAGGACAATGATCTGCTGAAGGCGTTCGAAACAGAACCTATTCTTCATTCTCCTAAGACTCAGAGTGTCAAGGAAAGAGAGATATTCCATGATACCTTTTCTTTTTTGATAAGACTGGTGAGACAAAAATCAAAAAATAAATACATTTTTTTTTCTGCTCTTGCTTTATTCAGATAAGCCGTAGGTCAGGGAAAACCTGGAAATCAGGGAAAAGTCAGGGAATTTTATTGGTCAAGGAAAGTATCTCTCAATGAATTTTTAATTTATAAATTTTAATTTGAAATTTTTTTATTCCGTTCATAAAAGATTCTATGTTAAAAATGTTACAAGATTAAGATTATGGTTTTTGAACGTTAATGGTCAGGGAAAATGAAAAAGTGATCAGGAAAAAAGTAGGGAATTTTGACAATGAAGTTTTGCAAGCATCCTGATATAATATTCTTGACAGTAATTTATTTGCCTTGTACTTATATTTTTTTGCAGTTGCTTCCTCCTGACGATTATGTTTTTATTAGAAAATTTAATTTTTTGATTGAAAATTCATATTTTGGTGTTGAAAATTCAGCTAAAATCTTTCTTGGTTTAAAAGTCAACTATTTTTTTAAAATTAGTCTTTTTGGTTTAAAAATTCATCTTTTATGGCTAAAAAGCTGTTTAGTTGAAAATTAATCTTCCTTGGTCGAGGATTCAACTATTTTGTTGAAAATTTGTATTTTTTGGTTGAACTTAACTGTTTTTGATTTACAATAAAAATATTTTTTGGTTGTAATATCTACTATTACACTATTCGTTGGAGATTCATCATTTTTGGTTGAATATTGAACTAGTTGGTTGAAGGTTGAACCACTTTGTTAAAAAAATCACTATTTGTTGAAAATTCATCTCTATGGTTGAAAATTCCTTTTTTTGTTGCTGTAAATTTAAATATTCCAGTTGAAGATTCATCATTTTATATTAGTTGAAAATTCATCTCTTTGGTTTAAAGTTGAACTATTTTGTTGAAAAATAATCTTTGTTAATTTAAAATTGAACCACTTGGGTAAAAATTGAACTACTTTGTTAAAAAAAAATTTTGGTTGAAATTTAACTAATTTTTTGAAAATTCTTTTTTTTTTATTATTTAAAATCAAGTTTCTTAACTGAAAATTGAAATATTTCATTCACGGTTGAAAATTTTGCTTTTTTGGTTCAAAACTAATCTTCTTGCTTTCAAATTTCCTCTGTTTTGGCTAAAAATTCAACTGTTTGGTTGAAAATGAACTTTTTTGCTGGAAATTCTTGTTTCCAGGTTGAAAATGCAACTGTTTTACAGAAAATTCGTCTTTTTCCTAGAAAGTTTAAAAATGTTGATAAGCATTTTTTTCTTTCTTGACTAAAAAATCTTTATTTGTAGGAAATTCATCCTTTTGGTTGGAAAAGTCGCAATTTTAGTTGAAAATTCATCTCTGGTTCAAAATGGGACTACTTTGTTAAAAATTCGTTTTTTTTTGTTTGTTGAAAATTAATATTTTTACTGAAAATTTAACTTTTCCATGTATTTTGTTGAAACTTCGTCTTTTTTGGTAGAAAACTAATGGTTTTGGTTGAAAATTCGCCCTTTTGGTAGAAACTTCATCTTTGTTTGTTAAAAATGCAAATGTTACATTTTTTGTTTAGAATTCATATTTGTAAGTGGAAAATTCAACTATTTTGTTAAAAATTTAATTATTTTGTAGAAAATTTAACTCTTTGGTTGATTTAACTGTCATCTAAAAAATTTGTATTTTGGCTTGCAAATTTAACTATTTGTTTAAAAATGCAACTGTTTTTGGTTGAAGTTTATTCTTTTCGAATGAAAAATTCGATCATTTGGTTGAAAATTCATCCTTGTAGGTTGAAAATTTAACTATTTGGTTAAAAGTTTAACTGTTTTGCTGAAAATAAAATATAGTAAATGTAACAGTTTGATTAAAAATGACTTTTTGTTGTTGTTGAAAATTCAACTATCTAGTTGAAAATTCATCTTTCTTGATTGAAAATTAACTTTTTGTTGAAAATTCATCTTTTTGGGTTTAAAATGTAACTGCTTTCGGAAACACTCAACTTTTTAGCTTGAAAATTCATCTACTTGGTTGAAAATGTTTTTGGTTGAAGTTGAATCATGTTTTTTGGAAAATTCGACTATTTTGTTGAAAATTTAATTATTTTGTTGAAAATTCAAGTATTTTGATAAGAAATCTTTTTTTTTTGTTCGGAAATTCAACTGTTTTGTGGAGCATTAATCTATTTGGACAGAAAATTCGTCCTTTTCGATTGAAAATTCATCTTTTTTTGTTGAAAATTCAACTATACCAGAAAATTTCATTATTTGGTTGAACATGCAACTGTTTTTAGTTGAAGTTTAATCTGTTTTGTTTGAAAATTCGACCATTTGGTTGAAAAGTCTTCTTTGTAGGTTGATAATTCAACAGTTTGGTTAAAAATTCAACTGTTATTTGAAAATTTAAATATTTGGTTAAAAAATCATCTTTTTGGGTAAAAACTTTAACTCTTTTTTGAAAATGCATCCTTTTCGATTGAAAATTCATTTTTTATGGTAGAAAAGTCATCTTTTTTGTTTAAAATAAATAAATTTGAAATATCAGAAATTTGAATCTGAAATTGTTTTATTCCGTTTATAAAAGATTCTATGTTAAAAATGTTACTAGATTAAGATGTTGGTCTTTGAATGTTAATGGTCATGGAAAATGAAAAATATGTCAGTAAAAAATTAGGGAATTTTGAAAATGAAGTTTTGCTACCACCTTGTTTATTGATTTTCCATTCAAATCCTCTGATTATTTTTTTTTAGGGAAGTACAGACAAAGAACGTAGCAATTGCCATCGACAGATGAGCAGAGAGGAAACAAGGTGGCAAAATGAGTTGAAGGATCTGATCTGGCTGGAGTTACAGGCACACAAAGCAGATAGAAGTCCAATGGCTCAGGATGAATATCTTTGTAAACAACGCGAAGCTGTTGGTCCACTACTCACGGAAATAATCGATTATAGGTATCCAAATTTCAGTCACTTTTTAAAGAAAAAGTTACTATAGACACTTTTTCTAAGGAAAACGCCATTTTAGTCACTTCAATCCATCTAATTTTGGATTTGATCTAAAAAAAAAAAGAAAATTTATTTAATCTACGCATGAAATCTATAGTAATCTATGGTATAAAAATTCTATTTAATATTACTATTAGACTTAACATTCTTTTCCGTATTCCTCTTTTTTAAAGAATTCCTCTTTTTCTCTTAAATGATTAAATGCGAACTGAATTATTAGAACCCAAACAGAAAATCCAAATATTTGTTGTTCTAAGCTAATTATTTTTGGTTGCAAAGTCTACTATTATATTTTTGGTTCAGAGTTAATTTTTGTTTAAATTTTATTATTTGGTTGGCAATTTTGTTATTTTATTAAAATTTCAGCTATTTTGTCGATTTTATTGGTTGAATGTTAACTTTTTTGTTGAAAATTGATCTTTCCGGATAAAAAGTCAAATTTTTTCTAAAACATTCGACTTTTTATTTTGAAAACTCAAGTTTTTTTCTTGAAAATTCATCTTTCTTGGTAGAAAATCAATTTTTTTTTATTGAAAATGCAACTATTTCGTTGAAAATGAACATTTTTGTTCAAATTTCATCTCCTTTATGGTAACAATTGATTTTTTTTAAATGCAACCGTTTGGTTGAAAATTAATAGTCTTTCTTGGTTGAAGATTCAACTATTTTGCCAAAAATTCATTCCTTTGGTTGAAAATTGAACTATTTTGTTGAAAGTTGTTTTTTTTTTAATTAATTTTTTTATTGAAAATTTAAGTATTCCATTCTTGAATGATAATTTATTTGTTTTTAGTAGAAACTTCAACTATTTAGTTGAAAATTCATTTATTTTGTTGAAAATTCGTCTTTTTTGGTAGAAAATTAATCTTCTTGTTTGGAAATTCATGTATTATATTGACAATCCGTTTTTTTTTGTAACAAATACACCTTCCAAAAAGACGAATTTTCAACAAATTACATACATTTTCCACTAAACAGTTTGAAGCATGGATATGATGTTAGTCCAAATTTTATTGAGGAGAATTAATTTTCAATACAAAAAAAAAAATAATTTTCTATAAAACAGTTTATTTTTGTACCAAATAGTTGAATTTTATACTAAATTGTAGAATTTTCAACAAAATAGATAAATTTCCAGTTAAACAAAATTAATTTTCAACTAAATTTATGAATCTTTAACCAAAAAATGAAATTTCAAGAAAGTAGTTCAACTTTCAACCAAGAACTTGAATTTTCCACATAGAAAGATGAATTTTCAACAAAAAGTGTAATAGATGATATTTCAACAAATTAATATTTTAATTTAAAATAAAAAGAACAGTTTTATTTAGCCAGTAAAGACGAATTTCAAAGAAAATACTGGAATCGTCAACTAAAACAGATTAATTTTCAACCAAACAGTTGCATTTTTAACCAAAAAAATGATTTTCTACCTAAAAAATACTACTTTTCAACAAAATACATCAATTTTCTACCAAATAGTTAAATTTTATAGCTGAAAATACGAATTTTCAACCAATACGGATTCACTTTTAACCAGATAATTGCAGTTTTAACTAAAAAATATGAAATTTCTACAGAAAGAGGTGAATTTTCAAACCAAAAAGATGAATGTTCAACAAAATTGTTGAATTTTCAACCAAATAATTCAATTTTGAATCAAATAGTAAATTGTTTAAATAAGCAAATGAATTCTCAACCAAATATTTATTAGTGGACTTTTCAACCGAAAATAATGAATTTTCAATAAAAAATAGTTGGATTGTCTTATTGGTTTCTATTAATTCAGTTCGCGTTTAAGTAGAAAAATGAGAAGGGGAAGAACTGTGAAGCCTGTGATAAATAAATAAGAATTTTGATAGAATAGATAATAAAATTTTAAAGGGGCCTAGATTTCTGAAATAGAAAATCTGTATGTTCATTTAAGATCAAAATGAAGTCTGCTTTCTTATGAAGAATTTTATGCACCGAAATCAGAGCATGAAAAAATAATTAAATTACAAAAAAATTAAATTAAAATACCGCTGCGAAGTACTATGGTTGTATTCACTGTGGATGTATTTATTTGTGCTCATTTTTTGAGCATATTGCTTCCTCATAGGTATCAAATAAATTTGCTTCCTCATAGAGGGAGGGTTTTCTCTAACAAAAGAAAAAAATGGATTCTTTCAATATTTTTCAAGCTTATGTTTCTGTCTTACCAAAATTCTTATTCTCAGAAAATCAGAGAGCCCATCAAAATGTCAATCGATGTGTTCTGTTACAATGAACAATTTTTTAACTTACGGTAGTGTTATATTCAAAATTAAAACAAAGGTTTTTTCATAAAAACAGTGTAACTTTTTTTTTTAACTTTCTAAGTTGTTATTGATTATTCAAGAATGGTCGTCGAAAGTTCGACAGTAGATCAATCCACGCGTCTCGAAGACGCGAACAATTGCATCAAATATAGTAGTGTTATATTCCCAATCTGAAAAAATCCATGTTTAAAGAAGGTAAATAATTTTGTTAACAAATTTACAAACGATATTAGTAGGTTATGGTAGGTCATAAAAGGTCCTTCAATGATGCGTCTCGAAGACGCGAACAAATATATCATATACATTACTGTCGTCTTTACCATATCAAAAACGTTTTCCTATATTAAGAAGATAAAAATATATTTTTTAAATTTATAAATCGGTATTGCTCGATTATTAGAGGCCATGAAAGGTACGTCAATAGATCATTCGACGTGTCTCGAAGACGCAAACAAATATGTCAGATACAGTGCTGCAGTATTCTTAATATGAGACAAAGTTTTTCTCATATACACAAAATAAACCATTTTTTTGAAACTTCATAAAGCGGTAATGGTAGGTCATGAAAGATTCAACAATAGTTCGATTGATACATCTCGAAGACGCGAACAAATATACTGCACATAGTATTGTTGTATTTTAAATATCAAAAATGTTTTTCTCATATAAACAGAATAAACCTTTTTTTTAAACTTCCTAAATCGGTACTGTTATGTCATGGGAATTTCAACAATAGGTCGATCGATCGTCTGGAAGACGCAATCAATGACACTAGGTATCTTATTATTGTATTTTAAATATCAATCAAGTTTTTCTCATATAAATAAGGCAACATTTTTTTTACATATCTAAACTAAAAAAAATCGTTCCAATCTGCAGGATTTGCTTATGAATATTTTTGAGACTCAACCACAAATATGAATGTTTTTCAATAGGTATAATCCAATCACGAGCCTCGGCGAATGCGGTTCAACTACAGCTTCGAGTGAAGAGGAATCAACCTGTAAATTTCTGACTCCAAGTAGCATACAGTTAGGCATTTGTACAGGATGTCTTTCGATGTATTGTCGAGTTTGTGGTCGAGTTCAAATCGATGCGCTGAAACAAGTAGAAACATTATTGGCGAGACTAGAAGCTGCAGAAGCACTTTTTCCTTCCTCTCAAGCCTTTGGGAGTCAATATCCGCTTTACAAGAGTCCGGAATTCACTGGAAGGGTCAAGGCCATGTGTCTCTGGTATAATATGACTAAACACCATCGACTGAAATTGTTAATCCTGGGGAAACTGCTGATGATGCTGCATACGAAGAAGAAACATGAGGATACTGCTGATAGTGGTTTTAGGTAGGAATTCAGTTTTTTTGGCTTCCTGATTTAGTAATCATCAAATTTTGTGTAGATTGTTTCTTACGATTTCATCTTCACTATTTATCTTGAAGTTGAACTTTTCTGTCCTTAGCATAGTTTTGGCAATCAGGGTGGCCACAGTTCAAAGATTTTTGAGAGATTTCAAAGGATTTGAAAGATCTTAGGATATTTTTAAAGCTTCCAAGGAATTTTAAAGAGCTTTAAAAAGTTTCAAAGGATTTTAAATATATTAGGGTATTTTAAAAGATTCGAAGGCATTTTCAAGGGATCAAAACATTTTAATGCTACTTTAAAGAATTTCGGAAAATTTAATATGGAATGATTTTATAGGACCTATAAGGTTTTAGGATATTTCAAAAGATTCCAAGGGATTTTGTGAGGCTTCCGAGGATTTACGTAATTTTAAGGCATTTTAAAAGCTCTCAAGGTATTTTAATATATTTTCTAGAATTTCAGGAAATATCAAATTTCATAGAATTTCACGGGATTTTATGATATTTTAATGGATTTCAAAGAGTTTTTTTTTATCATCGGTAGTATAACGAAACGAGGCTTGAACCGAATGAGTTACGCTTATCCGAAGGGTTTACAGAATTTTAATGGGTTTAGGATATTTTAAAAGATTCCAAGGAATCAGCAATTGATTTAAATAATTTGAAAGATTTTGAAAGAATTTTAAGCTTTTTAGGATATTTTAAAAAATTCCAAAAGGAATTTGTTAGAGATTAAAAAAATTTGAAGGGATTTCAAACATCTTATGTTATGGGTTTTAATATAATAGATTTCAATAATTTGAAGTGATTCTAAAGGATTAAAAAAATTTTAAGATATTTTCAAAATTCCAATGAATTTCCAAGAGATTTAAAAAATTTCAAGGGGTTTCAAATATCTTACGGCTTTTTAATAGATTTAAATCATTTGAAGTCATTCCAAAGGATTTACAATTTTTTAAAAGTATTTATCAAAATTGCAAGTAATATTTAAGAGTTTTAGATAGTTTTAAGGGATTTTAAAGGATTTGAAATATTTAAAAATTCCAATGATTTTTCAAGACCTTTAAAAAATGTCAAGGGATTTCAAGATATTTTAAATATTTGAGGGTATTTTGAAAGATTCCAAGAAATTTTCAATTGATTTCAATAACTCGAAGGGATTTCTAGGAATTTTAAAGATTTCAGTGTAATTTTGGAAATTCTTAGGAATTTTTAAGTGATTTGAAAAATTTTAAGGGATTTCAAAGGATTTTACAGGTTTTGAAATATCTTAGGGTATTTTATTATATATCGGAAATTTGAAGTGACTCCAAAGGATTACAACAATTGTAAGGTATTTTTAAAAATTCCAAGTAATTTTTAAGAGCTTTAAAAAGTTTCAAGGGATTTCGAAAGATTCCAACAAATTTTAAAGATTTTAGGATATTTTTAAAACTTTCAAGGAATGCTCAAGAGCTTTAAAAAGTTTCAAGCGATTTCAAAAGATTTCAAAGGATTTGAAATATTTAAGGCAATATTTTAGGGAATTTAGAACATTGCAAGGTATTTTTAATTCATTTCAATAATTTGACGGAATTTCAAAGGATTTAAAATATTTTAGGAGATTTAAAAAGATTCCAAGACATTTTCAAGAGATTTAAACAATTTCGAGGGATTTTAATGCTTTTAAGGGATTTGAACAAATTTTCCTCAGATTTCCGAGGATTTCAATGATTTTATGGATTTTAAAAGCCCTCAGGGTATTTTAATATACATGGGTCACTCTGAAAGTTTCTGGAATGAGATTCTAGAAACTGTAAAGCGGAAAAATTTTAATAGTGTTCTTTAGAGCAAGTTTTTAAATGGTTTCAAAGGATCCACGACTGTATATGTGTTAATGGAGACTATTTTTGAAAACACATAATAAAGATTGCGTAAAAAAATGATTTTTTCTTGTTTATTCCAGAAAATTTCAGAGTGACCTACGTGTTTTCGAGGATTTCAGGCAATATCATGAAATTGTGTTGAATTTCACGCGATTTTATAATATTATAATTGATTTTAAAGAATGTATTCACAAGAGTGAGGCCTTTCGTGGGGGTTCAAAGATTTGAAGAGTTTTTCAAATTTGTTTTGCAATTAATTTGGAATTTACCCTGAATTCTTATTACATAATTTATCCTGCATTATTTTAAATTCTTGTGAATTCTTAGGCCTTTCATCAAATTTTTTTGAATTTTTCTAAACTAATTTCAAACTTACTGAATTCAATAGAATTTTTTGAATTTTTTCCAGTTCAATTGAATTTTTTGGAATTTAACTTGAATTGCTTTGGAGTCTTATGAATCTATCTATACCATTAAACCATTTCCCTTTCATGGTAGGCGTGACACTACCCGATTCGGGTAGTGTTTCTAGGTTTTTCTTGTAGTTATAAATAACTACAAGTGTGGGCTCACCACACCCACGATGTGCCAACAGCACTCATGTCAGTATTCTTGAATGGTCACCCATCCAAGTACTAACCGCGTCCAACGCTGCTTAGCTTCAGTGATCTGACGAGAACTGTGTTTTTCAGCGTGGTATGGCCGTTGGCCATATGAATCGATTTCTTTTAAATTCAAAAGAACAATAGTTACTTTTTTCAAGTAAATTAGACTGAGAGTAATAAATTAAAAATATATACATTTAAAATTGTTCTATTTCATTCATAAAAGATTATATTAAAAAGGTTACAAGATGTCAGGGAAACTAAATAATTAGTCAGGGAAAAGTTAGGGCATTTATAAAATGAAGTTTTGCGGTCATGCTGATTGTGGTGTCCTATTTTGAGTTTTTAGTTCACAGAGCACAAACGTAGATCATCCGATAGATCAGCGCCAATCGCTAGTTCGATTCGAAGTACCTTACATAGAAGAAACTACCAGCCCCTCTGACAGTAACAACAGTACTGGATCTCATTCATCTTCCTTCAGTGGTATTTCCTTCGGAAGAACTTACTCTTCTTCCTCAGAATCCGCGTTGAGTTACACCGAAGAAGAGAAGTTAGAAAGACTAGATTTCTACTTGATGGAGTTTGATAGACAAGCTTACAGGTAACTTAATAAATATTAGTAATAGGTACTATCTCTACCAATCTTTATTAGAAACAGGCCTTACAGACCGGTCCCTATATCCCCGATTGTACCCTATATTCAGTTAAGGTCCCTAAAGTACCCTTTTTTCAAGATTTGGTCCCTATGGTACCCTATTTGCAGCCCCTTAATGGAAATTCAAAAAAATCTATAATCAGATCAAAGCTTCTAAGAGAATTAAAAAAAAATGGCCAAAATCAGGGAATTCCTGTAAGAAGTAACTGTAAAAAATAATCAGGGCTGCCACGCACAGTCACTATTAGTCACTTCTTTCTCAAATCATTTTTTATTCACTTTTTTAAATGAAAAGATCACATTAGTCACTTTTCTATCAATAAATTAACTCATGGGTTAATCACTATTGAATTCAGATCTATACCTATTTCTGAGTTGTCTTGAATTTTTTTGATATATTTCAGATTATTTTTAAAGATTCCGAGAAATTTGTAATAGATTTCAATAATTTGAAGGGATTTTTAAGATTTTAGGGTATTTTTAAAACTTCTAAGGCATTTTCAAGAGCTTTTAATTTGAAATATTTTAGGGTTTAAAGATTTGAAGAGATTTACAATTATTTTTTGGATTTCACCCTGAGTTCTTATAATTTATCCTGAATTCTTTGAAATTCTTTTGAATTTTTTAATTCATTAGAATTCTTATAAATTTACTCAATTTTACATAATTCACATGATTTTTTTGATTTTTTAAAAATTGTTATATAATTGGTTCTGCAGATTAATTCATAAAATGACCAAAGGATTTGAAATATTTTAAGGTATTTTTCAAATTCCTTGGCATTTTCTAGAGCTTTACAAAATTGCAACGTATTTCAAAAGATTTTAAGGGATTATAAATATTGTAGGTTATTTTAAAAGATTATAAAGAAATTGTTAATTGATTTCAGTAATTTAATAGGATTTCAAAGGATTTCAAATATTTTAGGGTATTTTAAAAGATTCCCATGCATTCTCAGCAGCTTTAAAAAGTTTCAAGGGATTTCAAAAGATTTAAAGGATTGGAAATATTTTAGGAAATTGTAACGATTCCCAGAATTTTTTTTATTTATTTCAATAGTTTGAAGGGATTTCAAAGACTTTGAAATATTTTAAGGTATTTTAAAATATTCCAAGGCATTTTCAAGAGATTTAAACAATTTCGAGGGATTTCAAAGGGTTTTAATAATTTTAAGGGATTTTAATATTTTAATGGATTTCAAAGAATTTATTCACAAGAAGTGAGGGATTTCGTAGGGTTTCAATGATTTTAAGAGATTTTCCAATATTTTTTGCAATTCATTTGGAATTCGCCCTGAATTCGCATTAATTTATCCTGAATTCTTTCAAATTCTTTTGGCATCTTCTAGATGCACTCAATTTTACTCAGGTCAATGGATTTTTTAAACGTTTTTGTTTAATTCATCTTGAAGTCATTAAAACTCACCTTAAATTTTTAGGCATTTCATCAAATTCTTTTGAATTCTCTTTAATTTTTTCGAAAGTTCATTTTAAACATACTCAATTCCATGAATGTTTTCATATTTATAAATTTTTGTCAATTCATTTGATTTTGTTTTAATTCACCTTGAATTTTTATGCATTTCATCGAATTCTTCTCGTTTCCCTT
>CAKNYM010052989.1:737685-760410 GCA_932195095.1 Andricus curvator
AGTTTTTATTTAATTGATCCTGAAGTCTTTTAACCTCACCTTGAATTCTTAGGCATTTCATAAAATTCTTTTGAATTCCCTTGAATTTTTCTAAGCTCATTTCAAAGTTACTGAATTCATAAAAGTTTCTTCATATTTTAAAAATTGTTTTCAATTAATTAACATTTTTTTTAATTCGCCTTAAAATTTTATGAATTTTATCGAATTTTTCTGGATTATCTTAAATTTCTCTAAATTCATTCCAATTTGACGGAAATCAATGGAATTTTTTTGACTTTTAAAATTGTTTTTAATTCATTCGAATTCGTTGGAATTTAACTTGAATTTTTTTGAAGTGTTATAAATTTATCCTGCATTTTTTACCCTTTGAGCGTGACGAAGAGTACCCTTTGTCCCTATATTTTATCCCATAGGGACTGTGAGGCCTGTAGACATTTCAAGTTGAAATTATGAAATGTCTTCGGAGTGCTATACGATTTTATAAAAATAAATTAATAAACTACTACTTTTCAATTATAACAGCAGGCCTGAGATTACATGGAGGCCATAGACGCCCGGCTCCCTACTTATTTTTCAGAAGCAGATCGCATTACATTTTTTTGTACACATTTTTTGAGTTTAATAGTTTTTCCAGAATTTGAAAATTTAAATTATGTCTGAAAACTGTTCAACGGGTTCTTAACTCACTGTTATGGTCGTTACACCCTTACAAAAAACTATAGAAAATTCAGTATAGGCCTATAATGATTTTTTTATAATTTTTTCGCGACTCTAGACAGATCATTATAGAACACTCAGTATAGAAATAAATAATGCTAAAATGTTTGAAGAAGTGATGCCAAAAATAGAGAAACTAAAAACGAATGATTGATTTATTTATTTCACGTAGGATTTCAAATTATTTCAGGGGATTTCTACATATTTCAATAATTTCAATGGCTATAAAGTAACTTACAAAATTGTTAAGGTTTTGAAGTTATTTCCAACAACTCCAAATATTTTCAAGAGATTTAGAAATTTTAAGAATGTTAAAGAATTTTGTAGGATTTCCAAAGATTTTAACCTCGATCTTAGGGGTTTTCTGGAGAAATCGGGAAATAAATTAAATTAAATTAAATTTCAAGGAATTTCTAGGGATTTAAAACATTTCAAGGGATTTTAAGGAATTTCACAAGATTTAAAGGATTTTATTGGATCTCAAGAATTTAAAATATTTCGAAGAATTTCAAAGATTTTTAGGGATTTTAACATTTTATTTAGAGAACTTCCATGAATAAGTTAAATTTAATATTCAAGCGATTTCAAATATTTTCTACTTAATTTAACGGATTTTTTCGATCATATATTTATATGTTTTGACAGATTCCAAAGAATTTCAAGAGATTTAAAGAATGTCAAGGAATGACAAATAATTTCGTAGCATTTCCAAAGATTTCACGGAATTTCAAAGAATTTTAGAAGACTTAAAGGATCTTATAGGCCTTTAATTATTTCAAAGGATTTACGTGATTTTAAAAGATTTTCAAGATTTTAAGCTCGATTTAAAGGGTTTTATAGAGGACATTGAAAAACAAATAAAATAAAATGTAATTTCAAGGAATTTTAAGGTATTTTAAGGAATTTCACAAGATTTAAAGGATTTTATTGAATCTCCAAGAATTTGAAAGATTTTGAGGAATCTCAAAGATTTCAAGGGATTTCGAAAGATTCTATATGAGCTCCAATTATTTCAAAAGATGTACAGGATTTTAAAATATTTTAAGCTGTTTTAACAGATTGCAAAGAATTTAAAGATATTTCAATAACTTCAAGGGATTTCAAAGAATTTTGTAGAATTTACAAATATTTTAGGCTCGATTTTAGGGAATTCTTAGAGAACTTTGGAAAATAAATGAAATGTCATGGGATCCCTAGCAATTTCAAATATTTCAGGGATTTAAGGTATTTAAAGAAATTTCACAAGATTTGAAAGGTTTTATTGAATCTCCAAAGACTTTCAAGATCTTTTTTGCTTGAAAATTGAACTATTTCATTGAAAATTCATGTATTTTCTTGGAAAATCGTATTTTTTGGTAGAAAATTAATCTTCTTGTTTGAAAATTCGTCTTTTTGGTTGGAAATTCAAGTATTCCAGTTAAATATTCATCGTTTTAATCGAAAATTCATCTTTGTATTTCGTTCAAAAATCGTATTTTTTGCTAGAAAATTAATCTTTTTGGTGGAAAATGCAATATTTTTACTTTAAAAGTTATGAATTTGAAGCGGTTTAAATTTAATTTAATATAGTACCCACATTAATTTTACCTAAGTATGTACTGAATTTTAAGTATAAGAAGATACAATACAATTTAAAAAAAATGATTAATCAAATTCATGGGCTTGAAGAGATAAATTCAAGAAATGATGAATTATGTTTTTAGTATTATTTAATTATTAAATTAATCGTTGGTGATAATATATATTTAAGAATATCTTGTAATATAATTTTTTAAAGCTTTCTAAATTAAACATATTAATTGAATCCCTAGAATTTGAAAAAACATTAATTATAATAAACTCGCGAAACTGTATACATATTTCGAATCAATTGTTTTTAAAAATGCGAAATGCTTGAGTGGCTCCGCACTATGAAAAATTATAGGGTTGATAGAGTTAAGTGTGATACGAAATTACAAAGATAGACTTTGATTAGTGATATTTGAAGTATTCCCAATCATGTATTTTAGAAGATTCTTGTTTAAAATTTTGCCAAAATTATCTGTGACCTTTCTACTTTTAATCGTCTGTTTCTTTAATCAGCAAAAACTTGCCTGAAAAAATATTTTGAATTTTTTTTTGGCAGTGTGATACGGTAAAAAAAACCCACTAAAATCTAAATTTTACAAGATTCTATTTTCGTAACTATAAATTAACCATCCACTTATTCTTAAAATGTATGTTTCCTTTCAATTTTTTGTCATTTACGAGAATATTAATGAATATAAGATAACAAATTTGAATTTGGAATGTAGGTTCACTGCGTTCACTGATATTCAAAAACTTACCTATTTCAAATTGTATCATTTCTAAATTGACTTAAAAATATTTTTTTTGTGGAAATCTATACATTAAAATGTTATTTTATAAGTATTATTATTTACTTACATTTTTATTTCAAAAATGAGGTTCATTAACCTCTCCAACTAACCTGGAACTGTTGAAAGATTTTCGTATTTCACAATGAAAAAGAGAAACAAAAAACGGATATCACACTTACCCCTCAGTCTGATTTTTAATTACCGTGTCGTAATTTATCGTTAAAAATAATAAAAATGTAAAATTTTTGGAGAAAAAACGGATATTCAAAGAAAATATAATATCTTCCTTCATCCCTAAAAAAATAAATTCAAGAAAATGTGCTTTGTGTAGGAAAAAAATCAAATCAAAAGATCAGATAACACAATAACGAATTAGAGTTTTCTAAAAGCATCTCGGTTTCTTTAAAAATAACTGATTAAATCAATAACTAATGACAGCCACCTTTTTTCTATAAATAATGAGAGATATAATCATCATTTTGGAATAAAAAAAGTTAATAACTAATTTGTTTTTAATTCCAAATTTTCTCTTTATCACACTAACCCTGCTATCCACACTTACCCAGGGTGTCTAGTGTCCTGGAAATCCTTGAAAACCTGGAAAAGTCCTTGAATTCGTTTTTACCTGGAAAAACCTGGAAAAGTCCTTGAATTTTGCTCATGGTTCTGGAATTTTTATTCTTTTAAAGAAAAAATAGTTTTTTAAACTTTTTCTCTGCTGAACGAAAAAAGATTAACTTTTTAACAAGAGACTGTTTATTTGGTCACGGTGAAAATCACAAAGCTACAACCGAAATGATATTTGAATATTAATGGTTAGAGCAAATACAAAATTGGTCGGGCTAAAGTTAGAGAATTTTGAAAATGAAGTTTGGGACTTGTAATTATTTTAGTTAGTAATTTATTTGCCTTGTATTTTGATTTCTTTTCTTACAGTTGTTTCATCCTGACGATTGATTTCAGTGAAGAATTTTATTATTTGGTTGCAAATTTAACAATTTTTATTAAAAAGTCATACTTTTTATGTGAAATATCTACTATTACATTATTTGTTGCGAATTCATATTTTTTTGTAGAAAATTCATCTTTTTGGTTAAAAATGCCTGTTTTGGTTGGAGAATAATTTTTTAAACTAAAACGTAACTATTTCATTTTTGGCTGAAAATTGATATTTTTAAAATTGAAAATTCAATTACTTGGGTAAAACTTGAATCACTTTGTTAAAAGTTTTTTTGTTTGAGGGTTGATCTCTTTGATTGAAAATTTAAATATTTTGCTGAAAATTATTTTTTTCATTTAAAATTTATTTTTGAACCTACAAATATAACTTTCCCATTTTTTTTTGCTGAAATTTAATCTTTTTAAGTCAAAAATTGGTATTTTATTTGGTAGGAAACTAATCCTGTTGGTGGAAATTTTCTTTCTTTTGATTAAAACTGTAATTTGTTGGTTAAAAATTAACTTTTTTGTTGAAAATTTGTATTTTCGGGTTGAATATGCTGTCTTTTGGCTTGAATGTTCAACAATTTCTTTCACATTTTTTCCTATTCTGGCTGAAAAATCTTTATTTGTTAAAAATTCGTCTTTTTGATTAGAAAGTTCGTCTCTTTGATAGAAAATTAATAATTTCGGGTTGAAAATTCAACAGTTTTGTAGAAAATTTGTTTTTTTTTTTGTTTGTTAAAAGTTGACCTACTTTATTAAACATTAATTCTTTGGTTGCAGAATTGCAGATTCATTATTTTAGTTGAAAATTCATCTCTAGTTCAAAATTCAGCTATTTAGTTGACATTTTTTTACTGAAAATTGATCATTTTTAGTCGAAAATTAAATTATTGGTTTGCAAATTGGTTTATTTTGATGAAAATTTGTTTTTTTGTAAAAAATTAATTTTCTTTGTTGAAAATTCGTCGTTTTGGTTAAGAATTCATTTTTGTAGGTTAAAAGTTGAACTATGTGGTTACAAATTTAACTATTTTCTTGATTTTTTTTTATATTCAACTCTTTGGTTGAAAATTTAAATATTTTGTTGAAAATTCGGTTTTTGTTGTTGTTGAAATACCTACTATTTAATTTTTCGTTGAGAATTCGTCTTTTTGTCGAAAATTCCAATTTTCGTGTTGAAAATTCAACTATTTTTGGTTAAAGTTTAATATTTTTTTGATTCAAAATAAGACTATCTGGTTGGAAATTCATTTTTGTAATTTCAAGTATTTTGTTAAAAAATCATGAAAATTCAACTGTTTTGTTGAACGTTCGTCTATTTCGACAGAAAATTCGTCCTTTTGGATTTAAAATTCACCTTTTTGTTAAGAATTCACTGTCTTCTAAAAAATTCAATTATTTCGTTGGAAATGCAACTGCTTTTAGTTGAAGTTTAATCTTTTCTGTTTAAAATTCGATTCTTTAGTTCAAAATTCATCTTTGTAGGTAGAAAACTCAACAATTTGGTTAAAAAATCAACTTATTTGTTGAAAATTTTATTATTTTATTGAAAATAAACCTAAATTAGCTTAAAATTCGATAAGTCAGTCAAATTTCAACCAATTCTAGAAAAAAAAATCTCATTACACTCGGTGCTGAACTCGCTTTGATATTATAAACAGCAAAAAAATATTGAATTTTGAAAGTTTCATTAAATTGTTTTTAAAGCTGAAGAAAAGGGAAACTTTGAATATTTTCTATCGTAGTGTCGTGATATTTCACTTTGATAAAATGAACAATGCCCAAAAAAAAAACTTTTTTGTTTTCTATAAAATCAGATTTTAGGGGCGTATGAGAAATTTCGCATATGACACTTTTTCAGTTCCACTAGACCTACAATTTCTTCTATGTTTCGTGGAAAGTATTTTTTTTTACTGTAAAAAAGAACCTGGAAAAATGTATTTTTTTGTCCTGGAAAACCTGGAAAAGTCCTGGAATTTTTGTTTGAAGAAACGCTGGATACCCTGACTTACCCCTATCGACCCTACCTAGAAAAAACTGGAGATGCCTGGAAGTAATCTGGAATTGTCAGGCAATTATTTCCAGTATTTGAGTAGACACACTGTCATTTTAAAATACCCCCCCCCCCATCGGTTAATAACTCAGGACCTACCCACTTATTTCTTGATAATCTCAGGCCTGTAAAACAGATGATATGTACTTTAGAATAGTTTACTTTCTTGAATAGAAAGTACATAGAAGATGTCTTGAAGACAAGGGGATTACGAAAGAGTCTACATTTTTTGGAAAGACTGCACACGTCCGTTCTCCGGAAGGCAAGACTCGCATTAGAAAAGCCTCAAGATGACTGTGATAATATTGCCAGTGAAGAATACGAAGGCGATCAAGAATTGAAACGCTATGGAGCTTGGAGTAAAGAAGCCAAGGAATTAAATCTTCCTTCTTATAGGTATTTAAATTTTTTAATCCTTTTTTACAAGATTTTACTGTTTGGAAAAGAAGAGTTGTTTCTTTCAGTGAGTCTAATATTTTATATAATATTTTCTCATCAGGGCAGCCTTCGTATTTCTTTCTCGTGTCCCATTGGACGTTATCCACGAGTTCCTGAGAATGAGACTAGAACAGAAACCTGATCAACCAAGCCCTTTATCTGTTAGACAATTAATGCGAGAATTGCGCGAAGGTCTTAGGATTGCTTGTATTCATCGTGATAGATTTTCCACACATTCTTCCGCAGCCATGGCTTTTGAAGAAACCAGCAGTTCTCTTTTCCAACAGGAATTAGCCGAATTCGACGGGAGTTTGAAAGCAGTTTTTGAAGTCTATATCGATTACTTAAAACAGTGGGTTGAAATGGTAAATCACGATAGTTTTCATAAAAATCTGATCATGGATGAATGGAATTTCGTCAAGTCTATCGCTGCTGATATTGTCGATGGTTATTCAATAGCCGGAAAGAAGTTTTGGTAAATATACGTTATCGAGGGGTTGACCACTTCACTTTTGAGTATATAGCAGATTTCAAGATTTTAAAGGTTTCAAAAGTTTTGAAACATTTTTTAAATATTTTAGCAAGATTTTAAAGATTCCAAGAGATTTTACAAAGATTTTAGAAAGATTTCAAAAGTATTTTTATTTTCCAAAGATTTCACATAGATTTCCAAAATTTCAAGAGATTTCAAAGAATTTAAAATAATTCAGAAGATTGCATAAAGATTTAAATGATTTCAAGAAGACTTTACAAAGAAGTTTATAGATTTGAAAAGTTTTGACACTTTTTTCAAATATTTTAGAAAGGTTTCAAAGATTCCAAGAGATTTAACAAAGATTTCCATGATTTCCCAACGATTTCAAAGATTTCGGAGATTTCAAAAGGGTTCATAAAGTTTTCTCAAAGATTTTAGAAAGATTTCAAGAATTCCAAAATATTAAAAAAAAAATTAATTTTCCAAAGATTTCAAAAATTGCAAGAGATTTCAAAGAATTCAAAATATTTCAGAAGATTGCATAAAGATTTCAACAATTTTCAAAGATTTCAATGATTTTACAAAGACTTTAAAAAGAACTTGATAGATTTGAAAGATTTTAAATATTTTAAACAATTTTCAGCGATTTTAAAGAATTCAAGAAAATTTCAGAAAATATTTCAAATATTTCAAAGAATAAAATTCGAAAAGATTGTAATAGGTTACACAAAGATTTCTCAGAGATTTTAGAAAAATTTCAAAGATTCCAAAGGATTTCACAAATATTGTAATGATTTCCTTAAGATTTCAAAGATGTCTCAAAGATATCAAGGTATTAAAAAGATTTTAAAGAATTCAAATTATTTCAGAAGATTTCAAAAATTTCAAAAATTTTCAATGATTTTACATAGATTTTAAAGTTATCAAAAGATTTCAAAAAATTCCACAAAGATTTCAATGATTTTACGAATATTTGAGGGATTTCAAAAGATCCCAAAATATTGAAGGAATATTACAAATTATGCAATGATTTCGCAAATATTTCAAAGGTTTCAACAGATTTCAATGATTTCGCAAAGATTATAAAGTTTTCACAAACGTTTCAAAAGATTTCACAAAGATTTCAAAAATATTTCAAAACATTTTATAAAGATTTAAAAGATTCCACAAATTTTTCAAAGATTTCCCAAAGATTTCGCAAGGAATTAAAAATATTTCAGAAGGTTTCAAAGATTTCAAAAGATTTCACAGTTTTCAAAGATGTCAAAAGGTTTTTAAATATTTTAGAAGATTTCAACGATTTCAAAGATTTCATAATGATTTCAAAGTTTTCTCAAAGATTTGAAAATATTTGACGGTTTTCAAAGATTTCAAAAGATTTCACAAATATATTTCAAAAGATTACAAAGAATTCACAAATATTTAGAAATATTTCAAAAAATTTTCCTAATATTTCTCAAAGATTTAAAAAGATTTCAAAGAATTTAAAATATTTTAAGAATTTTCAAAAATTTCATAAAGATGTCAAATATTTCACAAAGATTTCGAGAGATTTCACAGTTTTCAAAGATTTCAAAAGATTTCAGAGATTTCAAACGGGTTCATAAAGTTTTCTCAAAGATTTTAGAAATATTTCAAGAATTCCAAAAGATTTAAAAACAAATTTAATTTCCCAAAGATTTCAAAAATTGCAAGAGATTTCAAAGAATTCAAAATATTTCAGAAGTATGCATAAAGATTTTAGCAATTTCCACATATTTCAATGATTTTACAAAGACTTTAAAAAGAATTTGATAGATTTTAAATATTTTAAAAGATTTTCAGGGATTTTAAAGAATTCAAGAAAATTTCAGAAAATATTAAAAATATTTCAAAGAATAAAATTCGAAACGATTTTACTAGGTTACACAAAGATTTCTCAGAGATTTTAGAAAAATGTCAAAGATTCCAAAAGATTTAAAAGATTTCAAAAATTTCCAAAGATTTTACATAGATTTTAAAGGTATCAAAAGATTTCCAAAATATTGAAGAAATATTGCAATGATTTCGCAAATATTTCAAAGGTCTCAAAAAAGTTTCAAAGATTTCCCAAAGATTATAAAGTTTTCACAAACTTTTCAAAAGATTTCACAAAGATTTCAAAAAGATTTCAAAAGATTTTATAAAGATTTAAAAGATTCCACAAATTTTTCAAAGATTTCACAAGGAATTAAAAATATTTCAGAAGATTTCAAAGATTTCACAGTTTTCAAAGATGTAAAAAGGTTTTTAAGTATTTTAGAAGATTTCAACGATTTAAAAGTTTTCTCAAAGATTTCAAAATATTTCACGGTTTTTAAAGATTTCACAAATATATTTCAAAAGATTACAAAGATCTCATAAATATTTCGAAAGATTTCCCTAATATTTCTCAAAGATTTCAAAGGATTTGAAATATTTTAAGAAATTTCAAAAATTTCATAAAGATTTCACAGTTTTCAAAGATTTCAAAAGATTTAAAAAAGATGTCATATATATCTTTCAAAAAATTACAAAGGTCTCACAAATATTTCGAAAATATTTCAAAAGATTTCCCTAATATTTCTCAAAGATTTCAAATGATTTCACAGTTTTCAAAGATTTCAAAAGATTTCAAAAAGGTTTCACAATGATTTGGAAGATTTCACGAATACGTGTACATCATATTTTAAGAGTGGTCGATTCCTCGTACGTTGTTGAAACGAAATTAATGATAAATTTATTAAATGGATGACTTTAACGTATTACTGATCTTTTATTAGTGAAATTGTGCAAACAATGATAGGACAGGTGACACAATTCTTGACTGAAAGACCGGAAGAATTGAAGGAGAGTCAGCCATCAAATGAAGACGATGAATGGACAACAAGGTGAGTAATAATTGTTTCTCTAAATTTAATTATTACCGGGCTCGGTATCACGCCAATTTCGAGACTATTTTATACTTTTTTGGGGCAATGCCACTATTTTGCCACTATTTTGAAAAAATTCCACTATTTACTCGTAATTGTTCGCTAATGGTATTATTTCTTCCCCTCCCATTCAAAAATATTTTTGAACTTCTATGATTGGATAAATTAACATGTCTATCATCTCAAGTACAGAAATATACATATATGGGAAAATAGTCCCAAAGGTTAATAAGAGAAAAATTATTAAAAAATATTTTTAATTCATCTATCTTTTATTTCCTAAGCTTCGGATTGTATGACGTTTTCGACTTGTTGAAGAAAAATCTTTGTAAATGGTACCATTTTAATTTGTGGTACTCATTATTATTATTTTTCGATATATTGTTAATTGAATATCGTTCATAAAATAATTATATATAAAATTGAAAGGATTTTAAAATCAGCAATTTGATTTAATTACATTCTAATTGGAAGCATTCAAAATTGAGAAAGCTTAAAATTGAACAATTTAAAAATTA
Organism: Andricus curvator; assembly: GCA_932195095.1. Taxonomy (NCBI): domain Eukaryota; kingdom Metazoa; phylum Arthropoda; class Insecta; order Hymenoptera; family Cynipidae; genus Andricus; species Andricus curvator. The sequence goes on from CAKNYM010052989.1 coordinate 748,122, forward strand.
ATAAGTTCTAAATTTAATAATATTTCAAGAAAAGAAGAAGAAAAAATGGAGCATTCAATTTTTATTAATATCCAATTTTTTTAAGTTTTCTGTTTGTAAATAGTTCAAATTAGAAAACCTCCCCAAGTAATAAGAATTCAAATAAGAAAGATTTGAGTATGGACAAGAATGTAGTTGAAATTGAACGGAACATAAAATTGAAATTTTTCGACTTTGCAATTTACTCGTACAAAGAAAAAAAAACTAGAACCTAAAAATTACTCCAAATTGAAAAAAAAACTATAAATTAACCAAATTTTTTAATTCAGGCGACTCAAGTTCAAACTGCATGTGAATTTTCTGTCTCATTTGAAAATAATGCAAGTTGATAAGTTTAAAATTAAAAATATATATTTTTTAGACATGGATCAATCCTTTCATTGAAGAATAATTCAAAGTATGTAGAAATTTCTGGGATTAAAAAACTCTTCAAAATTAAATTGATCGTGTTTGGAGAAAATTTATTAATTCTATTGGGATTAGTGAAGCAGGAATTAATTTTCAAAGATTTTTTTTTTCAATGCAAATATTTAAAATCATAGTTCAATTAGTTTTATTTCAGGCGATGATTCTTCTTCAGTGATATTTTCCTCTCCATCTAAAAGTTCCCCATTTTTGTGAAATGCAACTGTCAGCGTGAGGTTAAGAATTTTTTAACCTTTGAAAAAATCTGGAAAAGACCTGAAATTTGCAAATTAAAGTTCTGTACAACCCTGATTTGGAATTTGAATTAAGAAGTTTTAAACAAAATGTCATAAAATGATAAAAAAAATATGAAAATATCACTTCCATAAATTAAGATTAGAATTTACGCAATAAAATCTTTTAGAAATTCAAAATACCTGCATAGAATGCAAAATTATCAATATGATTTTATGGAATTTCTTTACTACATATTGTTTATTATTTTATGTGTTTTTATACGTATAGCATTCGATTCAATTTTCTACGTTAAAAAACAAAAATATTAAAAATTTGAGCTCTTTTTTGTAACTTTTACTCTGTATTCATAAAGAAAGAAATTTTTCGTAATTTCATATGACTTATGTTACTATTGCGATTTTTTTAAAAAGGATTCTAGTCAACACGAGGCTCGCGTGATGTATATTATAAATTTATTATTTAAAAAAATCCGTGCGATTATTTAGTTACTATTATCCAAATTTTATACCACCATTGAAAATATTTTTCATCTCTGAAGTGATTCCGAGCCCTGCTCTAAATTATACTTTATTTGATTAAAATGAAATTTGATTTCTTCTTTATTTTTAAGATTTCACTGGATGTCAGTCGGTCGTGAATGGCAAGGGATGTTTGTAGAAGCTCGTGAAAAGGTCGTGAAAAGTGTGAATCTTGCTAGATGCGTGAGACGAGAAATCGAACAGTGGACAGATTTTAACGATGATTTAAAAACATGCATTGTAGATTTAAAGGTAGGGCCTTCCATTTTCAGAAATTATTTGTAATCTGCACCTATAATATTTGATATAATACAGACTTCACAGTCTTTCCCCTATTCTCCTATTTTCTCCTTTTAAAGAATTACTCTTTTGTCCCTATTTTCAAGAAACTCCCTCTTTTTTCGCTTTTTCTCGTTTTTTTTATATTAAATTCGAACTGAATTAACAGAACTCAATAAGAAAATGTAAATATTGTTTGTTGAAATTTAATAGTTTTTAATTGAAAAGTCTACGAATTATATTTTTGGTTCAGAATTCATCTCTTTTAGTTAAAATTTTTATTATTTTATTGAAAATTCAACTATTTTGATGGAAAGTAATCTTTTTTGGGCGAAAATTCTACTAATTAGTTGAAAATTAAACTAGTCTGTTAAAACTTCATTTTATTGGTTAAAGATTTTAACTATTTTGTTGAAAATTAATTTTCTTAAGAATTAAAAATTTATCTTTTTTGTTTGAAAATTCAACTACTTGCTCGTATGTTAAACTATGTTAAAAACTTATTTTATTCATTTTTTTTATTGATTTTGGTTGAAAATTGATCGTTTTATTTGAAAATTCAACTATTTGGTTAAAAAATATTTTTTTGTTAAAAAGTCTATTATTTTGGTAGAAATTTAAACTATTTGGTTGACAATAAACTTTTTGGTGGAAAATTCATATTTTCGGGTTGAAAATCTAACTGTTTTGTTAAAAATCCGTCTTTTTTGGTTGAATTCAACTATTTTTGAATTAAAATGAAATTTTTTTCTTTGAAAAAGCAACTACTTGGTTGACAGTGGAACTACTTTCTTAAAAATTCTTTTCTTTGGTTAAAGATTCAACCATTTTGTTGAAAATTCGTTTTCTTTGGTTAAAAATGATTTTTTTTAACAGAATATATTTAACTATTCAATTTTTGGTTGAAAATTTATCGTTTTTATTTGAAAATTCAATATTTAGTTTAAAATTCATGTAGAGAATGAATCTTATTGTTTAAAAGCTAAACTACTTGGTTGAAAATTGAACTGATTTGTTAAACATTCATTTTTTGTTGTTGAATTCAACTGTTTTAAAATTAAGATTAAAATTTTGTTTTGAAATATCAACTATTACATTTTTCATTGAGAATTTATATGTATGGATTGACAATTCATCTCTTTGGTTGAAAATTTATCTCTTTCAGTTGAAAATTGAACTATTTTATTACAAATTTAACTGTTTTATTGAAGATTCGCCTTTTTTGGATAAAACATTCGTCCTTCGATTTTAAACTTAAACTGACTACTAACAAATTTTACTATTTGGTTAAAAATGCAACTATTTTTGGCTGAATTAAAATTTTTTTGTTTGAAAATCCGCCCATTTGGTTGAAAATTCATCTTTGTAGGTTGAAAATTAAACTAGTTTGTTGAAAATTTGACTCTTTTGCTTGTTGCTTTTTTGAAAATGCAACTTTTTGGTAAAAACTCATTTGTCTTGGTTGGAAATTCATGTTTTCGAGTGTAAAAAGTTAACTTTTTTCTAAAAAAATCGACTTTTTGCTTTTAAAACTCAATTCTTCCGTTGAAAATTCATCGCTTTTGGTAGAAAATAAATGTTTTTTGGTTGAAAATTCAACTATTATAATTCCCCTATCTTCGTGAAAAATTTAAATCACCCTATTCCCCTCTCTTGAGAGCATTTTTGGCTGTGAAGTCTGATATTATTAAACTTCTAACTGTGAGATTTTTTCTTTTAGGAAGAAGTTTTGGATTTGCGAAGGCAGATAGTTATCGTAATCCAAGAATTTCAGAACAAGATAGATAATGTGGAAGAACCCAAACTAGAAGGCGATTATTTAGCTTTTCGAACAAGAGTCAGAGAAATTCTCCACCAGGCATACCGAATGGGATTTGAGTACCATAAAGAAATGTGTCGACTTTTCTTGCCAGAGGAAAGAGCAGTTCTCGCACGAGGATTGGTTAATTTTGCCTTTTTATGGATGGAGTTTGTCAAAACTAGATGCGAACGTGGTAGAGGTTTAAGACCCAGATGGGCGAATCAAGGTCTAGAGTATTTAATGACTGTCTGTGAACCATTGAATACTAAGCATCTCACTGACGAGGAATTTGAGGAATTGAAAAGTTGCATGGATCGGTGTATTTCTCATGTTATTGGCAGCGCTTCTTCTCCGGCAGTCAATGCCGAAAATGAAGGTGAATTTTGATTTTTTTAAATTTTTGCAGGGTTCACAGTAGGGTGGCCAAAAATGCATTAGAATTTTATTTTCTTTGAATTTTCATGCATATAGGCCTCAATTTTGCTCGAATCCACTAAAAAATGAATGCGTTTTTTTAAAATAATATATTTAGAGGTTCTGTAAGCCCCATGAAGTTTAACACCTATTTTCCATACAAAAAAGACGTTTTTGTAAATTTTATTGAGAATCGTCCATATTAGGTAAATCGAGTTGAAACTCAACGATTCTCTTTACAATTAGCCATAGAATACGAATCAAAAATTACTTTTTAAATATCCCCATAAGTCTGTTTTATAGAGTCCTAAAAACCCCCAATAAGAGAAAAATTGGGTTTTGCGAGTTTTTTGCACTAATTATGATTTTTTTTGCGATTTTCTACATACAAATTGTTTCTAAGACATAAAATACTACTTTCTACTGATAATTAGATATTAACATAAATTGTTTAAGCAATTTATTGTTTTTATCAATTCTCTCTTAGAATAGAGTAAGAAAGTCGATGTTTTTTCCGAATGTTCAACTTATTTTCAATTTTTCAGTCAGAGCGAGGCAATAATGAATTTATTTCAACATAAATAATTGTTTCAACCATTTATTATTATTTATAATAATATTCTCTTAGAATAATGCTAGAAAGTTGCAGTTTTTTCTAAAATTTTCCACTTTTCATCCACTTTTTAGTTAGAGTGAGGTAATAATTAATGCAATTTAGCAAACAAATTTTTAAACATGGTTATTGTTTATAGCTATCTTCTCTTATATAATTTCTAGAAAGTTGCGTTTTTTTCTGAAATCTTTAACTTTGCTTTGGCTGCTTAGCTATGAACAAATAATAAATAAGCATTAGAAGGAAATTATTTTTTAAACAGTCTCTTTGTTTTTTTTAAATATATTTTTCTGAAATGAAACAGATATTTGAAATATTCTTTAAATTTTATATCTGGATCATATTAAATGTAAGTTTTCATTGAAGTAGTTACTAAGAGACATTATGTTTAAATTAATATAAATATTTATTATTTGTTCTAAACTAAAAAGTCAAAGAAAATTTGAAAATTTCAGAAAAACCCGCAACTTTCTAGCATTTCTCTAAAAGAAGATAGTTATAAACAATAATAAATTATTTAAACAATTCTGTTTGTTAAGTTGCAATAATTATTTCAATAAGTAAAAAGTGGACAAAAAGCTAAATATTTAATCTTGCTCGAAGTGAAAAGTTGACAAAAAGTGGAAAATTTTAGAAAAAACTGCATCTATGTAGCATTAGTATAGGAGAAGATAAATCTAAGAAGAGAAGAGAATCTAATAAGAGAAGATAAAAATAAAAGATAAATAAAGATAAATTAGTAAGGAGAAGATAAACAATAATAATTTGTTTAAATAATTATTTCTGTTACATTGCCATAATTCTTTCCGCTTCTTCTTTTCCCCTTTTTCCTTATTCTCGAAAAACTTCCCTTTTTTCCTTTTTTCTTTTTAAACATACGATATTTGAAAATATAATGGATCGTTTTACATCTTCAAAATTATTTTATTCGACACTAGAATATGCTACCGCGAGTAGTGAAAGCTTTTTTTAACCTATAGAAATATATATTATAAATAATTTAACTTTTTTAAATGAGACTAATTTCAAACTAAACTGTTTAGGATTTAAATAAAACTGTTAAGCTGAAATATTTTTCGCTAAATCTATACAAATTGAATATTTTTTAAATTAACTCTAATAAAGTACGATGGTCTGTCTGTCCACATTGAAGATTCTTTAGTTTAAATTTGAGTAAGGATTGTCATTATGTTAGACATATTATAGCAATTATTGTTGGATTAGACCAAAATTCAAACAAGTATTACAAGTTTTACAATTGATCGTAATGGCATTTTTCGATTGAACACAAATTTAATAAGTTCTAAAATCTAAACACTTTTCAAAAACTACCAAAAACCAAATTTTGAAAGTTCGAAAAATGTAAGCGCAGTTTTTAGTATATGTTAAATATTTTTTCTTTAAATGTACATTTCATATAATATTTGATGAATGTAAAGATTTATCAAAATTTAAGCAAACTTCTTTCTCTTACTTTTTCTTAAATGAAGAAACCTAAGCTTGTCTTTGAGACAAAAATGATAGAAAAATGGTCTTTTTTTATTTTAAGATTTTTAAATGAAAACAATTTTTAATGTAAAATTATTTTGTACCTCAGGGATTAATTTGAACATTTTCATAGTTAGTTATTTTAGTTTTTCTTTGTACATTAAAAATTGTTTTCATATATACTGGTTTTATTCCTTAGAGAATTTCAAATAATAAGCGTCTGAAATTAAACAATTTTTATTTTGTAATATTTTAACATTTCTAGACGTTTTAAATTCTATAATTTATGAATGATCAATTGTGCATGTAAATTTTTATAATCTATACCATTTTTAATTTAGCATTACAAAATATTGCTATTTAAAATGTAAAAATATGTATCTAACAATATTTATGGAAACATTTAAGATCTCCAGATACGTAAAAAATATTGGTATCAATAAAAATATTGAAATTGCGAAAGTAAGAGCTTTTTCAAACATATCTTACTAACTAGAATGAATTATTTCTTAAATTATTTAACTTGTTAGAAAAGTTTGTAGTTTGTAGAAAGTAAAAATCCAGGGATATGAACGCACGCTTTGCGCACGTGCATTTTATTTAAACGGGGTTTAAAGAGAAATTCAATTTAATTTATATTCATGAAATTTCAAATGATTTCCACATATTTTGATTGATTTTTACGATATCCAAAGATTTCAAGGTATTTTAAGGGGGTTTAAAAATAAATTTAATTTTAAGGGATTTCTACGGGTTTCAACAATTTCAAGGGATATGAAGGACATACACAAATTTCAAATAATTTTAAATATTTTAAGTTATTTGAAAACGTGTCAAAGAATATATTTTTAAAAATTTCAAGAGGTTTTGTTTCCAAAAATTTTTAGAACTCTCAATATTAAAAAGTTTTTTGTTATGGATTTGTAAATTCTTTATGTTTTTAATATTAGAAAATAAACATGCTGGGACGTAAACGTGCGCGTGCATTTTATTTAAACGATTTTTTTAAAGATAAATTTAATGAATAATTCAAATATAATTTATATCCAAGGAATTTCAAATGATTTCGATTTATTTTATCGGATTTTTACGATTTCAAGGGTTTTTAACGAATTTCTAGAGAATTTTAGGGAAAAAATAAATTATATTTCATGGGATTCCTACAGATTTCAAAAATTTAAAGGGTTATGAATGACATAACAAAATTTAAAAGCATTTTTAAGATTTTAAGTTATTTGAAAATATTTCAAAGGATATATTTCACAGAGTTTCAAGAGATTTTGTTTTAAAAAGTTTTAGAACTCTTAATATTATACATTTTGTTATTATGATTTTTTTAATTCTTTCTGTATCAAGGGATTTTAGCGATTTTAGCCACTTTCTAGAGAACTTGAGGAAATGAAAAAAAATTTATTTCAAGGGATTTCTAAGGATTTCAACAATTTGAAAGGATGTGGGCATACGTCAATTTCAAAGGATTTTGAAGATTTTAATTTATTTTAAAAGACTCCAAAGAATTTCAAATGATTTCGTTTTAAAAAATTTTAGAACTCTTAATATTAAAAATTTTTTGTTATGTACTTTTAAATACTTTATGTTTTTAATATTAGAAAATAAAAATCCATGGACGTAAGTGCGCGTGTATTTTATTTCAACGGGTTTTCGGGTAAATTTAATGAATAATTTTAATTTATATTCAAAGAATTGCAAATGAATGCTAATTTTTTAAATGGATTTTTACGATTTCAAGGGATTTTAACGAATTTCTAGAGAACTTGAGAGAATGAAATAAATTTTATTTCAAGAAGTTTCTAAAGATTTCAACAATTTCAAGGGATACGAAGGACATAACAAAATTTCAAAGAATTTTAAGTTATTTTAAAAGATTTTAAAGAATTTCGAGAGATTTCGATTCAACAAGTTTTGGAACATTTAATATTAAAAATTTTTTTGTTATAGCTTTTTAAATGCTTTATGTTTTTCATATTATAAAATAAAAACCCAGGGACTTGAACGCGCCAATGCATTTTATTTCAACGGGAGTTTTAAAAGAAAATTTAATGAATAGTTCAAATTCAATTTATATACAAGGAGTTTCAAATGATTTCTACTTATTTGAATGGATTTTTGCGATTTCAAGAGATTTTAACGAATTTCTAGAGAACTTCAGGAAATAAAATAAATTTTATTTTAAGGGATTTCTACTGATTTCAACAGTTTCAAGGTATATGAAGGAATTTGACAGTTATTTAAAAAATGTCTAAAGAATTTCAAGAGATTCCGTAAAAATAATGTTTCCCTTTTTGCGCTGTGATCCCTGATATTGGTTGAATTTTTCAACGTCCTTTAATTTAATTTTTCTTTTCAGTTCTCAAAAGAATGCCACATTCAAGAGCTTCTTCGCCATCCCAGTGTCGAAGCAGAACTTCGAGTTTTAGTCAAAAGAGTCGAGATTTTTTAAAATCGCCGGAATTTTCGGCGATTTTATTAAAAAAATCTGCGTCGCAACTCGCTGTTGATGCAAACTCAGCAATTTCTCAAAACATTCCCTCGAGGCAAGAAAGGATCTGGCAGGCTGTGCAAAAAGTGGACATTCTTGTGGACGAAAGACTGAGGAGTAGAGAACTTATAGGTCAGGTTGCTGATAGGAAAAACGTTGATAAGATTCACGTCAAAGCGAAACGAGTCACCTTTACCTGGCAGAGGGGAATCAAAATTGGTTTGTTTTTGCAGCCATCCTATGGAATTTTTAGTTAGCAATTTCCAGGGTGGCCACTGGTCTAGGAATTTTTTGTGACTGGAAAAAACCGGGAAATGACAGTGAATTAATTTTTTTACCGGGAATTTGAAAAATTTTCAGAAGAAAAATCTATACAGTGAATTGTTTTTAAAAATTATTTACAAATTTAAAATAAGTTAGATTTCAACTTTATTTTAAATTAAAAGTTTATTAGGTTACTTTTTTAATTATAAAATCATTCGGTTTACAATGTGTAATTCTAAAATCTTTTTAGAAATTTTCAATTTTAGGCCTTCATTTTTAAACGTACATTTTCAATTTAAAGATTTTAAAAATTCAGTCTTGAAGTTGAAATTTTGGAATAACAAATTTTTTGGTTTATTCACTGTAAATTTAAATTAATTAATGATTTTTAAAATTGAACTGATAAGTAATAAAAAGTGAACAATAATTGATTTTACCAGACAATTCCTAATCCGTTCAAAATTAAAGAATTTTCAGATTTTAAAGTTAAATATTGAATTATTTTAATTCCAAAGCCTTAGTAGTTAAACAAATGGGAACGTCCGATTAAAACTTTATAAACTTTTTTCAATTTTAAAATAACTTCAAACTAATAGATTCATAATCGAACTCTTTTATTAAATTTTAAATTCTATTCAAATATTCTTTCAGTCTAAAATATTCCATTTTTAACCTATCCAATTTGAAATTTGTTAATTAAGAAAAAGAACAATTTTTTGTTATTTAGTAATATTTGACTGTTGATTTTAAAAGAGCACTTATAAATCAAATAATCAAAACTAAACAATTTTAAACTGAATTATTTGAAATAAAAAGCATTTTCAAACTTTAAATGTTGAATAGATATTTAGAAGTTGTGAAAAGATTCAAAATTAATTTAAAACAAAATGATTTCAAATAATTTAAAACAAAATGTATGTTTTTGCAGGCATAGAACAATAAATTTAGAAATTTTTTAAGAATTGTGAAAGGTCACAATTCACAATGATTTTTTATTTTGAAAAATTAATTTTAAGAAAATATTTAAAAAGATTTTCGAAAATGTCAAAAAATAATCTGGAAGATTTTAAAGCAATTTTTTTAATTTCGCAGGATTTATGAAAAACTTTAGGAACAATTGGAATAATTTTAGAAGATATTTAGAAGATTTGAAAAAATGTCAAAAACTATTTAAAATTGGAAAAGATTTCAAAACATTTTTAACAAAATGTAGATTCTTGGAACAAAATATAGGCCAATATAGATTTTTGCAGATTTCGAACAAAAAATTTAGAAGCTTTTTAAGAATCGTGAAAGGTTTCAAAATAATAAAAAAATGTCTTAAGATTCCTATGAAAAACTTACAATAATTTTGTTTGACAAATTAATTTTAAGAAAATATTAAAAAATATTCCAAAAATGTCAGAAAAGAATCTGAAAGATTTTAATGCAACTTTTTTAATTTGGTAAGATTTTTAAAAATAATTTTAGGAAAAATTCGAATTATTTTAAAAGATTTTTAGAAGTTTTTAAAAAATCTAAAACAAAATGTAGATTTTTGGAGATTTTGAAACTTTTTAAAGATTTTGAAAGGTTTTAAGATAATCATTTTTTTTTAGAGATTTCTGGGAAAAGTATGAATTAATTTTTATTTTGAAAACATTGTTTTAACAAAATATTTCAAATTATTAAAAAAAAAAACAAAGTTGGATATATAAATAACAATCGAACAATTATTAATTTGAAACTACTTAAAATTAAAACAGTTTAACTTCTAATTTAAAAAATATCCAGTTTAAAGAAAAAATCTTAATCGTTTAGTTTTTAATGTTTCTAGCCTAACATTGCTTAAAATGATATAAATTTGATAATTTACAAATTTATTGATTCAAATTTCAGTTTAGAGCATTATAAATGATAGCGTGGTGTTAAAACCTTCAATTTTATAAGTGCACGTATAATTTACATGTAAATTATTGAGTATTTGAATAAAAGAATTTTAAACTTCGATTTTAAAACTTTAAAATACAAGAGTTTCACTTTGAGTGATTTAACTTTCAATTCAGTGTTTAATACTTGAAATTAAAAATTTTATAGCTTTAAGAGTTTAATTTTTTTTATTTCATTGGCCGAAAAAAATGTTTGGGAACCGTGACAAAAGCGGGAAATAACTGGGAGTTTTGTTTCTTTCATTAAAACGGCCACCCTGATTCCAAACTATATTGCATCATTGAAAAGGTGAACTTTTTTTTATTTCTTTAGGTCAAGGGCGTTTTGGAAAAGTCTACACGGTAGTTAACAATCAAACTGGGGAGCTTTTGGCTATGAAGGAAGTTCAACTTCAACCTGGCGACCACAGGGCAATAAAAAGAGTTGCAGAAGAGCTTCAAATCTTTGAAGGAATTCAACATCAACATTTGGTTCATTATTATGGATTGGAAGTTCATAGAGTAAGTTTAAAAAATATAACTTATATCATTTTAGATTGTTAGAATTAAAATTTCAAATATTCTTATTGATATAAATACTTGGTTTTGTTATTCTAGGAAGAAATGCTGATATTTATGGAATTTTGTGCAGAAGGCACCCTTGAAAGTTTGGTCGCTGGAAGTGGAACAGGTTTGCCCGAACCTTTAGTCAGAAAGTACACACGCCAGATGTTACTTGCAGTCACAGTCCTCCACTCACATGGAATTGTCCATCGAGATATAAAAAGTAATTACTACATTTTATCTGTAAATATTATTAAAATTACCTGCAGGGTTGCTGCAAGTGAAAAGACTTGGAAAAGTCACGGAATTTTGAAAAGTTCTGAAAAATCTGGAAAATTCATGGAATTTTGAAAAAATGACTGGAATTTTTTTAGTCGGACCTATTTCAAAGTCTCAATAGTTATTTTAGTACTTAAGGGCAAATTTTAAGGTTAGGAATTGATACGGATTTTTTTACTAATAAAAATAATATGATTGTAATTCCAGATTTTACAAAAATTTTAAAATAATATTAGTGAGAATTGTTTAAAACTCAAAATTATTGACAATTTCTTTAAATATGCATTGATTAATAATTATAGAAGAAATTTTTGGTAAATTATTCTGCTTCCAATAGGTCCTGTTGAAATTGAATAATATTGACAGTTTTTTTTTCAAAAGTAGACCTGGAAAACCTCGGAAAGGTTATGAAATTTTGAAGACGGTCTTCTTTGAAAAATACGGGAAAATACCGGGAATTCATGAAAAGATCCGGGAACTCTGTGGTCATAAATTTCAATTAAAAAAATTTGTTTTTTGTGTAAAATTATTATTATTAAATAATAATTTTTTTAAACAAATGTTTGACGTTCATTGAAATGGAAGCTCTCAACACTATGCAATTGAACAATTTTAAATTAAATGCCGTTAAATTACAAAATTTTTAAACTTTTATAAATTGAACAGTTGAAAGATTTCTGTTTAAAAAATATAAATCCACGCTATACTTTTCAATGCTCTAAATTGAAGAATAAAGCAATACATTTAAAAATTTTGAAAATTATTTCATTTTTAATTAATTTTGAGTTAGAAACATTAAAACTTTAACGATTTTCAATTTGGTTTGAAACCAAACACGTTTTAAATTACTTGTCAAATTATTTTTATTTGAAGTCATTTGAAATCAATAATTCAATTGTTAATAATAAATCCAGATCCAAAAATTTCACTCACAAATAAAAAATGCATGTATTCAATAAG
>CAKNYM010052989.1:770006-788495 GCA_932195095.1 Andricus curvator
TTTAACCATTTTTAATTTTTAATGAATCCTAAAGGAAGATTTGAAATTAAAAAGTTAAAAATTGAGTTTAAAATAAAAAAAGGTGAAAATGAATCTATCTGAAATTGATACAGCAGTAATTGAATAATTTCGTTATTTTAAATGGTTAAAATTTTACAGTTTAAATTTTGCAATAAAAATATAATTGGTTAAATTTGAGAAAGTATAATTAGCAATTTCAAAATTATTAATTTTTAACTAATTTAAATTCACTTCAAATAATTGAAATTTCAAAGGGTTTGAGTATAACAAAGTTACAATATTACAATTTTTGGTGATTAAATTTTTTTTCAGTTTTAAATGAAGTTCGCATTCGTTTCAGTTTTAACGTTCCTGAGATGATTCTAGAAAAATTTGTCTTGTCAGCTTTAATGTTAAATTATAATTTTGTTATGTAATAACAATTTAAAATTCTAGATTTTTAGAAGCTTTGACTTTAAAAGATTTTGTTTTATTCTTAATTTCAAATTGTCAAATTTTAATCGCCTTGTATTAAAAATTATTCAAATTCAAAAGTTTTCCATTTTTAATTATTAAATTTTGAATGCTTTTAATTATAAATAATACAATTTCAGTTGCTCTGAATTTTAAATGATCCAGTTTCTAAAATTCGAATCTTAAAATATTCTATTTTTAGCGGTTTGAAATTGTCCTATTTTCGAAATTTTAAACTTATATCATTCAATTTCGTGATTCTTCAATTGAAAATAAAATTGTTTATTTCTTTACTCTTCGACCTTGAAATTATACAATTCAACTCCTTTTTCTAATTAAATTGTCCCAAATCGTTCTATATATATATATACGTAACAAATTTCTATTTTGCCAACTACTCTCTTTAAACGTTCGTGCTCACCTTCCTTTATTGTGCCAATAGATACTTCGCACCTAATATACGATATGAATTTTCAAACAAAAGAACGAATTTGAAACAAAACAGATGAATTTTTGACCAAAAAATATTACTTTAACAAAACTAGCTGTGAATTCGATCTCGAGTATTTCCGCTTTGTTTGTATTTATAATTGTATGGTGCTCATTTCACGAGCACTTTGCTTCCCGTTAGCAAATGTATTTGCTTCCTCATAGAGGAAGCATTAGTTATTTTTTTCAATAATAGAAAAACCAAAGTCTTCATTTTGATCAATTTAAAAATAGAAATGTACAAAAAATGCAAAACTACAAAATAATACAAAAAAAATTTTTAACACAAACACAAACACAAATCAAATTTTGTATTCGAAATGATAATTTTTCGACCTGGAAAAGGGATGGGAAAAGTTCTGTAGCACCCTATCCCTTTCCCAGCTTTATGATTTCTTTACAAAAATTGTCAGAATTGCCCTATTTGAAAACTTAGGATCAAAAAGTCTTTTCAATTCATGCGTCAACTTTGAATTATGTCAATGAAAAAAGTTTTTCTGTTTGGAGCAGATGACTCAAATATTATAAATGAGCATAACTTCCTTAATCTTTAATAAAGTGTATTAATATTATAGATTGATCGATTTGAATTGAATCAAGGAATCTTTTCCGTTCTTACATCAATTTTGAATTATGTTAGTGAAAAAAGTTTTACTATGAAAAACCGTATTTTCAAATATTATGCATTACCATAGCTTCCTTACTCTTTAATAAAATGTATTAATATTATAGGTCAATCGATTCGTTTCGAACCAAGGAATCTTTTATATTCTTGCATCAACTTTAAATTACGTTGAAGAAAAAAGTTTTACTACAAAAAACCGTATTTTCAAATATTATGCATTACCATAGCTTCCTTACTGTTCAATCAAATGTATAAATATTATAGGTCAATCGATTTGTCTCGAATCAGCAAATCTTTTCTCTCCTTGCACCAACTTTGAATTATGTTGATGAAAAAAGTTTTACTATAAATACCGTATTTTCAAATATTATGCATTACCATAGCTTCCTTACTCTTCAATAACATGTATTAATATTGAAGGTCAATCGATTCGGATCGAATCAACACATCTTTTCTGTTCTTGCATCAACTTTGAATTATGATAATGAAAAAAGTTTTACTATGAAAAACCGATTTTCAAAATATATAAATTACCATAACTTCCCTACTCTTTAATAAAATGTGTTAATATTATAGGTCAATCGATTGGTTTCGAACAAGGGATCTTTTATTTCTTGCATCAACTTTAAATTATGTTGAAGAAAAAAGTTTTACTATAAAAAACCGTATTTTAAAATATTATGCATTACCATAGCTTCCTTACTCTTCAATAAAATGTATTAATATTAAAGGTCAATCGATTCGTCTCGAATCAACACATCTTTTCTGCTCTTGCATCAACTTTGAATTATGTTAATGAAAAAAGTTTTACTATAAAAAACCGATTTTAAAAATATATAAATTACCATAACTTCCCTACGCTTCAATGAAATATATTAATATTATAGGTCAATCGATTCGTCTCGAACCAAGGAATCTTTTATATCCTTGCATCAACTTTGAATTATGTCAATGAAAAAATTTGTTCTGTTTGTAGCAGATGACTCAAATATTATAAATGAGCATAACTTCCTTAATCTTCAATAAAGTGTATTAATATTATAGATCAATCGATTTGTCTTGAATCAAGGAATCTTTTCCGTTCTTGCATCAATTTTGAATTATGTTAGTGAAAAAAGTTTTACTATAAAAAACCGATTTTCGAAATATATAAATTACCATAACTTCCCTACTCTTTAATAAAATGTATTAATATTAAAGGTCAATCGATTCCACTCGAATCAACACATCTTTTGTGTTCTTGCATCAACTTTGAATTATGTGGAAGAAAAAAGTTTTACTATAAAAAACCGTATTTTCAAAATATATAAATTACCGTAACTTCCCTACGCTTTAATAAAATATATTAATATTATAGGTCAATCGATTCGTCTCGAACCAAGGAATCTTTTATATTCTTGCATCAACTTTGAATTGTGTTAATGAAAAAAGTTTTACTATAAAAAACCGATTTTTCAAATATTATTAAGTGCTCAGAAAAAATGCAACAAATATTGTTAGAAATCCTTCGGTCAGTTTCAAGATATTAGTCGGGAAAATAAGCCCTCCAAATTTCATCAATTTATCTGTGACCGTTTTCAAGTTATCGTGTTCACAAAAAAGCGTGACATCCACACATCCACACACACACACGCACATCCGGACAATTGCTTAGAACATTGTATTAAGACATTTTTAAATTGGGGAAGGTTCAATTAAATGAATTTGAAAATTTTGGAAAATGTTACCATTACAAAGCTTCCTCTATGAGGAAGCAATAGTTGAATTTTTAACAATATAATTAAACTTTCAACAAAATTGTTGAGTTTTTGCAAAATAGCTAAATTTTTAACCTACCCAGTTGAATTCAACGAAGAAAGCCGAAATTTTAACGAAATAATTGAATTGTCAACCAAAAAAGATTAATTTTAGAAAACAGTTGACTTTTAAACCGGAAAAGAATTCTTAACAAGAAAGTTAATTTTCAACCAGGAGAGATGAATTTTCAACAAAACATGTAATAGTTAGTATTTCAACAAAAAATATTTTAATTTTACGTCAAAAACAGTTGAATTCAACCAAAAAATACGAATTTAAAAAAAAATTGAATCCTCAACCAAAAATGATTAATTTTCAAACAAGCAGTTGCATTTTGAACCAAAAAAGATGAATTTTTAACCAACCAGATTAATTTTTTTAAAGAAATACGAATTTTGAACAAAAGAATTGAATTTTGAATTAGAAAAGATCGATTTTTAATTTAAAATATCAATTTTAAACAAAAAATGGAATTTTTACGTTTTCAGTTAATAACATTTCTTGCAATTTTTTTTGCAATTTGTGAATATGTGTATATAGTGTATATAGCCAACAGCCATACCACGCTGAAAAAACCAGTTCTCGTCAGATCACTGAAGTTAAGCAGCGTTGGGCGCGGTTAGTACTTGGATGGGTGACCATTCGAGAAAACCGAGTGCTGTTGGCACATTGTGGGTGTGGTGAGCCCACACTTGTAGTTATTTTACTTCAAGCTATCAACCTAGAAACACTACCCGAATCGGGAAGTGTCACGCCTACCCTGAAAGGGAAATGGCTTAATGGTATACACAGTGAAGAAAATTAAGTCTAAACCAAAAAAATGAATTCTTATAAAAATTGTTAAATTTTCAACCTAAGATATGACTTTTCATATAAAATGGTGAATTTTTACAACAACAAAAAAATGAATAAAAAAAGAGATTTTAAAATTTAAATAGTTCAAAAATTAAAATTTCAACCACATAGTAGAATTTTTAACGAAACCAGATTAATTGCGAACCAAAAATATATCTGTACATTTTTCAACCCCCCAAAAAACTAGTATTCAAGAATAGTTTGATTTTATTATTTATATTATTTTATTATTATATTTTATTATTATTATTTTATTATTAATTCATTTCAAATCTAAGCGAAAAAAACGAGAAAGGGGAAGTTTCTTGAAAACTGGAGAAAAAATAAGAATGCTTTAAAAAAATGGGAAAAGGTTTTATGGATGGCCCCTAATCTGTTATGTTAATTTGCTGTCTAATTTAGACTTAAAATTATATCAATGTCACATGAATTTTATTAAATAGTTTTTATATATTTATTTTTCGCTCATTCATTTGTTGATTCACGTTTATATACAATTACGTTCATATTTCATATTTGAAAAATATGGGGGGGGTCAGATTGAGTGTCACATGCCATTGCGGGGGGGGGGGGGGGACAGAAATGCCAAAAATTGTCAAAAATCACTGAAAATAGCGTCACGCAATATGTGGACGCTCCCCTAGGGATGGGATTGTTGCATGAATTTTAGATAATATATTTGTTAAATACTGCATACAATTCGTAAAATTTTAGTCCATTTAAAAATTTGTTTGAATACTTCATTTCTGAGAAAAAAAGATATTTTGAAAAAAGTTTCGAAACCCCTATTAAAACTACTCTATGACCTTAAAACATCATATCCACTAGCGGCCATATTAATTCCCCCTTCAACTGCGCTAATCAGACTAATGTTTACTTTCGATGCTGGCCCAGTGGCCTCATATTCCCGCAAAAAATTTAAAAAGTATACTTTTTGAATATAAAAAAAATGTAACTTATTTGAGGGGCTGATATCAAAAGCGGAGTAGAAAAATCGTCGGGGCAAAAACGAGTTAAAAAGAAACAAGAATAACGAAGATTGTATCTTATATTATAATATAACGATATAATAGTACGGTAGATTATGTCATAATGTATCATTGTATTACACTTTTATGTTATAATATACAATACAATCCTCGTTATTCGTGTTTCTTTTTAACTCGTTTTTGCCCGCATTGTTCTTAACTCGTTTTTGCTCCGACGACTTTTCTACTCTGCTTTTGCTATCAGCCCCTCATTTAAGAAAACTTTCTTGAAGTAATTATATGAATTTGTTAGTGCTGTTTAAATTTCACCAGGAAATAAATATATTTGAAAATATGCAACAACCCCATTGAAAATAGGAATAGTAATTAGGAATAGAAATATAGGAATGCACATATTTTATAATACAGACGGGCATTGTATTCACGCCCAATATTTTAAATAAAAATGTCCACTCGAGTTGTCATAACAGACTTTATTTATGCACAACGAAACATACATTTAGCGTATTTTTCTTAACTTACAATCAGGTAAGTTACTTCCTTTGTTTGCTTTTCGCAGAAATAGAAAGTCGAGTTTGCTTCGTCGATTTACACTAGGCGACATTTACATACACGCGAAGCGATTCTGTGCGAGGTAGTAGATAAATTTATACATATTTTCTTTTTAATATTGTATCATATATCAATACCCTTGTTAACGGAACGGTTACGCAATAGCGTGACTGTAAAGTGACCACATAGTGACCGTTCTGTTCATTGGGCCCGCTAGGGTATATTTTCATTCATTCTCACATTTATTCACAATTGCACGTAGAATTCAATACTTTTTTTCTATCTTTTTAAACAGTTTTATTTATTTATTTGCATTTATTGTTGTTAAAAAATACAAATTCAAAGATGTTTGCGGCACACATCTTTTTAACCTTTAAGAATAGACGTGCGGTCTCACAGACCGCACCATGGTTCTGATATATGGTTACCTACCCCCTTAGCCTTCCTCGAGACTGCTGTTATTAGTTTTTTTTAGTTATTTTAGTTATTAGTAGCTTTAGTTTTAGTCGTACTTTCGCCGAGGTAGGTGGACAAAATCTGATCCTGCGTGTAATTGGTGAGTAATATTAATTGAAAGATCATGGGCGGTCTTCGAGACCGCACGTCCACGGAAGCGTCACAATTTTATATTTCTGTTTCAAGATGGTTAAAACGGAAGATGTCACATACAAACAAACTTGAGCTTGATGCGGGTACCCCAGAGTACGGAACGCGGCCGTCCCAGGAAAATTTTACGTCCCGATTATCCCTCAGTTGAGCAAAAAGTGACAAATTAGTATGGACGTATTGACGTGCGGTCTCCCAGATCGCCCGATACTTCTGATGTGTGGGTCCCTCCCCCACTGGTGTAAAATATTAATAATAATAAAAGTTGATAAAATTGATTATTTTCTTATTCCAATGTCCCTTCATGTACTTCTATAAGTTATATAAAAAAAAACATCTCTACTTATTTAATTAAACATAAATATATACAACGGTCTGTGTGACCTCAGGTCCATGTTAATGCAAAAATGAAATCACTTCCACACTCAAAGGTAAAAAGAGTGTTGAGTTCCATGTTAAATTGTGAATAAATGTGAAAAAGGATGAAAAAATGCCCTAGCGGACTCAGTGAACAGAACGGTCACTATATGGTCACTTTACGGTCGTGCAAATGTGTAACCGTGCCGTTTACGGAGTACGCTAGGTTTTTTTTTGTTTTTTTTTTTAATTTCGATCCTACCTCGCGCATCTAATGCTCTTAGAAATTCGTGTAGGTGAAGCAAGTTTTACACTCTGAAATTCACACTTCTCTGCACACAGTTACTTATATTTCGATTACTTTCAATTTTTTGGCTTTCGCCTGATATGTGCTTGATATTCTTGGCCGCAAATGTGCGATCACAAATCTCGCGATATGTAAGAATCTGCACTATTTTATCATCTAAATCTTAAACTAATAGGTAATCTCGTTGGCTCTTAGATAAAAGCGTGAAAAATTTTCATGAAAAAGATTTGTCACACTCAACTCCTGGTATAAGACCGCCCGGTTTACGATGTTCCTAGAACTGATGGCCTCCGCAGTTTTATGATTAGAGGATCTCGAGAGCCGCACTCTCAGCGCGTTAGTTGCATGCCCGGAATCGGTCTTATTTCGGGAGTTGAGTGTAATTAGGTAAGCTTTTCTTGAAGTTTCCTACAAGATCAGAATTTTCGGTCGCAATTTATATCTACTTTATGTTTCTTATTCCAATTTTTCACGCTCAGGTTTTTCGTAGTTCTGTACATTCTGTAATTAAATATCTCTCTATTTTTAACAAGAACAAAGAGGCACACGCTGCGCTTTCTAAATAATCTTCAATTGCAAAAACGTACGATATAAGCATCTGGAAATCTCAGTGGAAATTAATCATTAGCAAACTTAACAAAGTCGGAAACGCTTCGTAAAATATTAATTTGTACATCTATGTTGTTTCTATACTTGGGGGCATGTCGGGTAGCAATAGTAGAAATTAGAATTAGAACTAATCCTTTCAGCAGTGAGTGGATGTAAAACTATGTTTCTAGAATCTAGGGTTCATTTCGATACATTTTGTGGGTATATGTTTACTTAGATTACTAGAATCATCAATCGCACGCTACTCGCGTAGTTTTTTATTTGAGGATAAAAACCATTTTTAATACAAAATAAATATTTATTTTTTAAGTTCATTTGTTATTGCGATAATATAAATATAATTTTTCTAAGACTCTTAGGAAAATTCAACAAGATTTTTGAAAATTTCAGATACGACAAATCAAAATTTCAATCAAAAAGTTAATCTTCAATCAAAACAGATTTTGATTTTAAATTAAGAAAAGGCGAACTCATACAAAAAGACGAATTTTCAACAAAATTTTTGAATCCTCAACCCAAAAATACTAATTTTCGACTAGTTGCATTTTTAACTGAAAAAGTTGAAAATTTTACCAGAGACGAATTTTATACAAAATAGTTTCTACCAAAAAGATTAATATTCTAACAAAAAAGACGAATTTTCAATAGAATAGTTAAATTTGTAACCAAAGATATGAATTTCCAACTAAATGATGAATCTTCAACAAAAAAATGAATTTTTAACAAAGTAACAAACTGTTAACCAATTAGTTGAATTTTCAACCAAAATAGATGAATTTTCAACCAAGAAGAATAATCTGCCAAAAAAGACGAATTTTCAACAACATAGTTACATTTACAACCAAGAAAGCTGAATTCTTAAAAAAATGTAATTTTTGATATTTCAACTATAAAAGATTTTATTTCATCACCCCAAAAAAAACTAATTTTCAATGCAAAAATGTGAATTTAAAAATAATCATTTTCAACCAAGCAATTGAATTTTCTATCATAAAGATGAATTTTTAACTGGGAAAGATCAAAATCCAACCAAAAATAGAATAGTTAAATTTTCATTTAAAGAAATTAATTTTCAAATAAAGAAACTAATTTTTAACCAAAAAAAAAAAAAAATTTTTAACGAGTTAACAGTTGAATTCAACCAGAAAAGACAAATTTTTAACGCAATAGTTACATTTTCGACGAAGAAAGATGAATTCTCGACAAAAAAATGTAATTTTTGATATTTCAACTAAAAAAGATGAATTTTCGACAAAAAAATGTAATTTTCGATATTTCAACTAAAAAAGATGAATTTAAAAAAAAATGTAATTTTTGATATTTCAACTAAAAAAGATTTTATTTTAAATCAAAAAGAGTTGAATTAATACAAAAAAGACGAATTTTCAATAAAGTAGTTGAATTCTCAAACAAAACAGATTAATTTTCAACTAAACAGTTGCATTGTTTACCAAAAAAGATTAAATTTCTATAATTAGAGATGAATTTTCAAACATATTTTAAACTGACTGGAATTATTCCTAAAATTTTGAAAAATCTTCCAAAATTATAGAAAATGTCCTTCAAATCTTCCACATTTTCGTCGCCATTTTTTGAAATCTTTTAAAACTTTTAGAAATCATTTTAAATTTATTTTAAAAATTAATTTTTCAAAATGAAAAGTCATAAAAAATGTTTCCAGGAATCTTTAGAAAAATTATTGATTTTCTTGAAAAATTTGAAAAATCTTAAGAAGCTTCGATTTTTTTCTCGAAATCTTAAAAAATTTACATTTAAATTTAAATTTGTTGTATCTTTTTGCAACTTCTAAATATCTCTTAAACTTACTTGAATTTTTTTAAGATTTTTTAATATTGCAAAACTTTGTTTTAAAATCTTCCACATTTTTTTCGAAGTTTTAGAAAATCATTTGAATTCTTTTAAAAAGTTTTTCATTTTTCTCTTAGAATTGTTAAAAAAATTCTTTTTTTTTTTTAAATCTTCCAAAATCTGTATTTTGTTTGAAATTTTTTGAAATCTTTTTAAGTTTTAAATTATTTTAAAATTTTTTAAAAGCTTCTAAATGTCTCTTAAACTTACTGGAATCTGTTCTAAAATTTTTTTTCATCATTCAAAATTGAAAAATTTTGCTTCAAAATCTTTTTAATTCTTTTTCGATAATTGAAGAAATCATTTTAAATGTTTTGTAACCTTTTTCAATTCTCTCTTAAAATTAATTTTTCGAAAAAAAAAATCATTTGCAATTTTCCCATGAATTTTAAGATTTTTTGTTTTTGATTTTCTTGAAACGTTTCAAAAAAAGCTTCTTTTCTTAAAACCTTCAAAAACTTACATTTTGTTTGAAATTTTTTCAGGATTTGAGGTATTTTCAAATTTTTTAAATACTGCAAAATTTGAAAAAGCTATCTTAAAATCTTCCAGATTCTTTTTCGAGATGTTTTGAAATCTTCAAAACTCAAAATTAATATTTTAAAATAAAACCTAATTCATTTTTAAATTTTCTCAGAAATCTTATTGTCCGTACCGAAAATTTTTTTATCTGCACCGACAAGTAAAATTTTCTCTTTTATCAATAATTTTTAGAAATCTTTGAAATAAATTTCATCATGAAATAAAATTACTTATTTGGAAATTTCGATTATCAAAATTGATAAATATTTCAATTTTTCTAGGTAACTTTGAAATTGGAAAACAAGTTTTAATACTGAAGAACATTCTTGGGATTCAGATCCTTTTGGGTGAAAATTCTGGACTACCGGCGGGATTTTTGAAAAATTGTGACTTCACTCGAAATGTGGATGAGATTATTTTTTTTCTATTTTCTAGAATCTAATACTAGTTTAGTTTACGAAGGGATAGCGTGATAGATAGATGATAAGAGCTATCGTCGACGACTCTAGACATGAGGAGAGTGTGCGTCGACCTACCTAAGAATTGGACAAGAGTTTACTGTGCGGGCGCCAAGTAGAGCAACTGGCCAGTTTTAAAATGCGACACACAAGACCTACAGCTCGTGGAGAATTAATTTCTGAGAAAAAGATTTTTTTTCGAGTTTAAATTTAAGTTGAATTTCACTAAAAATTAAATTAAAAGTTGGATTTAAATAGAATTTAAGTTTAGGCTCGAAAATTTATTTATCACAAATACAGACCTCGGACTCGTGCCACTATTGACATTTTTTGCCACTTTTTAAAAAATTTATTCAACTATTTTGCTACTTTTTTGAAAAAAAATGATAATAATGCTACTAATATTTTCTTAAATTGATCTCTAATTAAATTATTTCTTCACATTGCCTTTAAAAATATTTTCAAATGTCGTCCCTGATTGCCAGAATAACAATTTTAAAAGATTTCAAAATTTTCAAGGGATTTCAAAGATTTCAGAAATTTGAAAACCATTTCAACAGATTTAAATGATCTTAAAGGATTTTATAGTATATCAAAGCTTTTAGAGTATTTTAAAAGATTCTAATTCAAGCGATTTTAAGAGATTTCATATGATCAAAATTTTGTTCTTAAATTCCTCTAGAAATTTTGATACAAATTGTCAATAGTAAATGAAATAGAATTAAATGTTAAGAGAGGATTTCAAGGAATTAAAAAATATTTTAGGGATTCACTGAATTTAAAAAGAAATTAAAAGATTCTATAAGAAATAAAACTGAGAAATTAAATTCAGAATAAATCAAAATTTAAATTCCTCCATAACGTCCTACATTCCAATTTAACTACTAAATTTTTGGAAATTAAAAAAACGAGAATCTGATGAACATATTCAAACAACACACTCTTAAATGTCTCTAATAAAATTCACAAAAATAAATAAATAAGAGGAATGAAAAAGAAGCCACCTCCAAAATCCCCTTCCTTCGTTTTCTCTCTAGTCTTTTTAATTTTTTTAAAACCACTATCAATTGCGATTAAAAAAAATATACAAATAAAAAAAGATAGTTAGGAAGGGGATTTGGAGATTGCCTTCTTTTTATTTAATTTTATTCCATAAGATTATAAGGAATTTTTTATAGATTTATGGGGTTTAAAAAAATTTGGAAACTTTTCCAGGGATTGAAAAGGATTTCAATAAAATTCAAGGGTTTTGAAAATAGTTTAGTAGATTTCAACGGATTTTAAAGATTTTAAGGGATTTCAGAGCATTGAAGGTATTCTACATAAAAGATTTCAAGGAATTTCATAAAATATTTAAAATTTCAAGGGATTTCAAGGGGCTTTATCAGACTTTATGGGATTTCCGAGGATTTAAAACATTTGATCATTTTTAAAGAAATTTTTGAATATTTCAAGCGATTTAAAAAGATTGACGATTTTGCCGGAAATTTCAGAGGATTTCAAAAGATTTCAGGTCTTCTTAAAGGACTTCAACGGAAATGTATGAATATAAAAAATTGCATGACACGATTTTGCAAATATTTTTCAACATTTATGCTACTAATGACACTATTTTGAGTTTCTCAAATGAGTCCGAGGCCTGTAAATAATAAATTACATTATTCTTCTTTTCAGTAGTTTTTTTGCATAAGATAGATCAGAATGTCCAGAAATTTTGAAGAAAGAAATTGATGGAATGTTTATAATAGTTTGTGGTTTTTTTTTGGGTGGAATAAATAATACTGATTTATCTGGACATTCTAAAATGCATAGCTTCAATTATTTTCTCCAATCACCGAACTATGATCTGAAAGACATTGCGAACACTCTAGTTGCTATAACCATAGTACGTTTGATCAATCTACAAAAATTTCTACTACATGCAGCGACTTATGTTATACGATTGACTCAGTCGCGTCGCTGATTATTATGATATCTAAAAACATGAATCTCAACAATTCTTCAATTTATTCCACAATTCCACAAATTTTAAATATTAATTCCTTTCTTAAATTTACTCCACAGTTCTGTCATTTAAACTCTGCTGACGTTCTGCATTTTAATTTTAATTTTGTTCTTGAATTTATTGTAAAGTTATGTTCTTGAATTTCTAGTAAGATTTTGTCCTTGAATTTTTAGTCTTGAATTTGCTGCATAACATTTACAATTTATTGCACATTTTCGTGTTTTATAATTTTACTACTTCATTATCATTTCCATCCAGAATCTCCCCTGAGCTTTGTTGAGGTTTATGTTCACTTAGAGTTGTATATTGCCCAGTATTTATTATCTACTTAATTACGCACTCTCTAAACTTACAATCCAAACAAGGCTTCCACTTTAAAGTTTTTAATTATACTTGATATACTATCATATCAATTTTTTACTTTCAATAACTTCATCGATAATTAAATTTAGTAGGTCTACAAATTCATTCGGTGCCTTTAATTTGATTTCTGTAACTCTAAGCCAAACTTGAATTTTTTCCGTCCGAAAGTAGTTCTAATTGGTGAAACTTAAGCTTCAAAACACATTCTAATAGGTGGCGGTCCTGCGGACTTTACCTCAAAAATCATTAGTGTGAATACAATCGCGTCCGACAAGGAGCATTTGAGATACTGCATTCTTTTTAGATTCCAATTCAAAAATCATCATTGTGCAATCTCTGGAACCACTTTTTACACGTTTTGCGTGTCACCGCACGTTCTTAATATACTAACCAAATCATTTCGGTCGTCCCAGCTGCATTTTTTTTCAATTGGAATGCAAAAAGAATGCAGTGTCTCAAATGCTCCTTGTCGGACACCATTGTATTCACTAATGATTTTTGAGGTTGAGTCCGCAGGGCCGCCACCTGTTATATTGTGTTTTAAAGTTTATTGCTCCTCCATTAAAACTAGGAAAAAAATTTAGGTTCGACCAGGAGTTACGAGACATCAAAGTAAAAGCACCGAATCAATTTGTAGACCTGATAATTTACTTTTTTAATTAAACTGTTAAATTTCTCAAAAAATATCAAAAAAGAGAATTTGACAAATTGTTAAATTATAAAAATTAAATTCCTTGCAAGCAAAGCTTTTTTTTTAATTCTCGTCTATCGAAAAACCAAATATATAATTCGAAAATTTAAATTTCCCACTTTTGAAGTTGAAGATAAAAATGATCTTCGAAACAATTTTTTGTACTTGTACTTTAAATTGAATTTTTAAACATAGATGACAAGGGTCTTTTTTCGATAGAATATGAAGTCAGCGATCTTATCTAATAAGTGCGCATACACAATTTTTTCTATTCTCTTCTAGAGAGTTATAACATTCTCTTATACTATACATAATATAATTAATAATATTATAATCAATGCTTTACCTAATCGAGGTTTCGATAAATACTTTCATTTGTTAACGAGTCTATTTCTTTATCATCATGATGACTTGATTCTTATCGAGTGACGAGGCAGAAAACAAGTGCAGTCCTCCTCCAATCAGCGATGAACAAAACGTGATTATATTTCTCTTTATTTTCCAGAAGCAATTTTGATGAAGCCAAGAGGAATTACTTTTTTTCTTAATTATCTATAAAACATGTTTCGCTAAAAATAAAAGCATTCAATTCCACTTTTAGTAAACAAAATCGAAAGAAATATTAATTGACATTTGACAATCGCTTCTGCCCCTATTTACAATAATTAATTGTATCTCTTTCACATTTTGCCCATCGCTCATTCCATTTTCCATATACAATAAATTTTCTTTTTTTAAGCGTAGATATAGTTGCACATAGTACCATTGTTTCAATTCTTTTACTTTCGTTTTACCGTGCTCACTTGCTTTTCATTTACCATAAGAAAAAATCCCAATGGCATCAAATATTCGAAAGCGTTTTTTTGAAGAAAAGTTGAGAAGGAAAATACGGTTTCGATTTGCAATATTTGTTTCTGCTTCAAATAAATATTTCTAGACGTGTAAAATAATTTCAGTGATCCATCTTCCATTCTTATTTTTTGCTTTAAACAATCTATAAATATATTGACTTCTTGTTCTCTATTTTTTTTTCTTTTTTTCTGACCTTTAGTCATTTCGAAAAGTAATTATTTTGAGGGAATTTTTCTTAAGGGTAGACTTGGTCTGATTTTTATCCTTTTATAAATTAATTTGTGAGCTATCATTGCGTAGTATTTTTTAAGAGCGAAGCCATGTCCTGCAGGCTGCGTTCGAGAGCTTGTGCAAAACGCTTTGCACTTGTTCTTCCATCACTATGAAAAGCCGAAATGGAAAATACAAAGCCGTTTTTCCGCATATTGTAGGCACAGCCATAACCATCGGGAACTACTGGTCCATATCCAGCAATCGCGCCGTTTTTCGTTGTAATCTTAAATAAAATAATTATTTCATTATTTTATTAACAATTAATGAATTTGTAAAACATCAGGATTGCCGCAGGTCAGGGAAAACCGGGAAAACAGGGAAAAGCCAGGGATTTTTATAAAAGAAAATGGCAACAGTCAGGGAATTCCTGTAAGAGAATAAGCAGGGCTGCCGCACAGTCACTTTTTTGCACAAATTACTTTTTAGTTACTTTTTGAGGATAAAGTAACTATAGTCACTTTTTATAATAAAAGGATAACTTTAGTCACTTTTCTTTCGATTAATTACTTTATGGATTAACCACTATTGAATTCTTGTCTATACCTATTTCTGAATTTTCTTGAATACTTTTTAAATATTTTAGGGTATATTAAAAGATTCCTTCAATTTTTACCAAATCTCAATAATTTGAAGCGATTTCAAAGGATTTTAAAGATTTTAGAGTATTTTTAAAAATCCCAGGGAAATTTCAAGATCTTGAAAAAGTTTAAAGGGATTAAAAAAAATTTCAAGGGATTTGAATTATATTATAGGGTATTTTTTCCGAGGCATTTTCAAGAGATTAAAAATTTTTTAAGGAATTTCCAAGGATTTGAATGATTTCAAGGGATTTAAAAGAAAGTTCATGGGGTTTTGAAGAATTTCAGAAGATATGGAACGATTTTAAAGATTTTGGGATATTTAAAAAGATTTCAAGGGATTTCATAAGATTTCCGAGAGTTTCAATTATTTCAAGAAATTTCACAAGCTCTCAAGCTATTTTTAAGACAATTTTAATACATTTTCCAGGATTTCAAGAAATCTATTTCATGTAATTTTACGGGATTTTATAATATTTTAATGGATTTAAAAGTATTTCTTTACAAAAGTTGCGAGATTTCGTAGGATTTAAAAGATTTTCCAACATTTCAAGGTATTTCCAAAGTTTTTAGAACATTTTAAAAGATTCACAGAATTTTCAATAGAATTTAATAATTTTAAAGGAATTAAAAAAAATTTCAAATGATTTCTAACATTTTAGGGTATTTTAGAAGATTCCAAGGAATCTTGAATAGATTTCAATAATTTGAAGGGATTTCAATAAATTTGAAAGATTTTAGGGTATTTTGGAAAATTTTCAAAAACTTTTAAAAGTGTCAAGGGATTTCAAAAGATTGTAAAGGATTTTAAATATTTAATATTTATATTAAATGTTAAATGTTCATATAAAGGTACCGAAGAATTTTCAATAGATTCAAATAATTTTAAGGGATTTCAAAGAATTTCAAATATTTGAGGGTATTTTTAAAAATTGCAAGGATTTTTCAATAGATTTCAATCATTTAAAGGGATATCTCAAAATTTCAAAGGATTTGCAATATTTTAGGGTATTTCAAATAATGCCAAATTTAAGGGTATTTTTGAAAATTCCAAGGTATTTTTAAGAGCTTTAAAAAGTGCCAAGGGATTTCAAAATATTTCAAAGTACTTGAAATATTTTCGGACATTTTAGAAGATACCGAAGAATTTCCGATAGATTTCAGTAATTTGAATGGATTTAAAAAAATTCGAAGGATTTCAAATATTTTTGGGTATTTTAAAAGATTCCTATGAATCTTGACTAGAATTCAATAATTTGAAGGTATTTTTGAAAATTCCTTGGAATTTTCAAAAGCTTTATAAATTGTCAAGGGATTTCAAAAGATTTCAAAGGATTTGAAATATTTTCGTATATTTTAAAAGATACTAAGATTTTTTAATACATTCAAATAATTTGAAGGGTATTCAAAGAATTTGAAAGATTTTAGGGTATTTCTCAAAATTCCAATAAATTTTCAAACGCTTTAAAAACTTTGAAGGGATTCCAAAAGACATTACATGATTTGAAATATCGTAGGGTATTTTTAATGGACTTCACAAATATTGAGTGATTCCAAAGGATCTTAAACCTTTTAGGGTACTTTTAAAAATTGCAAGTAATTTTCAAGAGCTTTAAAAAGTTGCAAGGGATTTCAGAACATTTTAAAGGATTTGAAATATTTTAACGTATTTTAAAAGAGTCCAAAGAATTTTTAATTTATTTCAGTAATTTAATGAGATTTCAAAGGATTTTAATTATTCTAGGAGATTTAAAAATATTCCAAGGCATTTTTAATTGATTTCAATAGTTTAAAGGGATTTTAAAGAGTATGCAATATTTTAGGGTATTCTAAAAGATTTCTAGACACAATTTCATAGGATATATAAGATTTTAAAATAGTTTAAAAACTTCCAAGGGATTTTTTTCAGATTTTCGAGGATTTCAATGATCAATGAATTTCAAAGAACTTATTCATAAGAGGTGAGGTTTCTTTGTATGGTTTTAAAGATTTGAAGAGATTTTCAAATATTTTTGCAATTCGTTTTAATTCATTTGGATTCACTCTGAATTCTTTTAAATTCTTTGGAATTTTCTTGAACTTGTTCAATTTTATCTTAAATTTTTCTAAATTCACTCAATTATATTCAATTGAATGGATTTTTTTGCGCTTTTTTTTTAATTCATCCCAAAGTCTTTCAAACTCATCTTGAATTCTGAGGCATTTCATCAAATTCTTTTCCATTCCCTTCAATTTTTCACTTTTTTACTTTTTTTTTTAATTCGCCATGAATTTTTAAAACATTTATCGAATTCTTCTGATTTCCATTGAATTTCTCTAAATTCGGTCTAATTTTACTGAAATGAATAGTATTTTCGTGATTTTTTCCAAATAATTTGAATTCCTTTTTAAATTAAAAAGAACATTAGTCACATTACTAATTCACATTAGCCACTTTTTCGTCAGAAATGAGTGACTTTCGGACACTTTTTCGGTTTAAATATATCACTTTTTCAATTTTTTCAAGTAAATAAGGCCGTGGCAGCCCTGAGAATAATAAATTTATAGATTTAAATTAAAAATGGGTAAATTCGATATTTAACAGATTCTATATTAAAAATGATAAAACAAAATAATTTTGGTCTTTAAATATTAGTGGTCAGGGAAAATGAAAAATTAGTAAGGGGAAAGTCAGGGTATTTTGAAAATAAAGTTTTGCGGTCATCCTGAACATGGAAAAATCATTAATTTTGTAGCAAACATCTATTTAATTTATACATA
The DNA here is from genome assembly GCA_932195095.1 of Andricus curvator. Classification (NCBI taxonomy): domain Eukaryota; kingdom Metazoa; phylum Arthropoda; class Insecta; order Hymenoptera; family Cynipidae; genus Andricus; species Andricus curvator. Next base: position 788,038 of record CAKNYM010052989.1, read on the forward strand.
TATAAATTCTTAATCGAAACTTCGGAACCCACCTGCGACGTCGAAAGGGCAAAATGATTAACACGTTTAAAAGCTTCATCTGTGAAGATGTCTGGAATTTCTTCTCCGGCTTCCATGGCAGCATATCGAAGACCCATCAAATGATTATCTATTCCGTGACCAGTAATGTTATCCGTCATCTCTTGTACTTGTCGTTTCACAGCCACATCGAATAATTCCTTAATTTTTTGCTCCTGCGAAAGAAAAAGTTTTATTCTTAATACCTCATTTTTTCTTTAGAATTAATTCATGTGGCCTCTTGTTTGCAATATTTACAGATTTACAAAGCTTTTACTACTAAGGGAGCGTTCATTAATTACGTGAGGCTTTTTTTTTGTTGGGGGGGGGGGGTATCTTACGAATCTTTACACCGGGGGGGGGGGGGGCCATCGCATTTTTTAGGTAAGTTTCCTATTTCT
>CAKNYM010052989.1:789114-818425 GCA_932195095.1 Andricus curvator
GGAAAGTATGGGAAACGAGGATAAATGAGGGGAGGCTGAGGGGAAATGAGGGGAGGGGAAGTAGCTTAAATAGGAGGAAATGATGAGTGAGGAAGTAAGGGTTGGGAAAGTTAGGGGTAATTAGTGGAGAGGTAGAAAGGGAATTAAGGGGAACTGTTAGGAGGGAAAGTGAAGGGAAATTAGGGGGGTAGGGGAAGTCAGGGGAAATGAGAGGAGGGGAAGTAAGGAAAAGAGGGAAGGGAAAATAGGGGGAGTGAGGGGAAATAAGGGTTGCGTAAGGGGTAACATGGTGAAGTGATGAGAGGGAAATTATGAGAGGGGGAGGTTTGAACAACCTAATTAACGCCTGAATAGGCTACGAAGACCATTTTTGTAGGCACACGGCGCCTACTTTCACTAGTTTTTTATTATCTAATATTTCATATTACATACGTCTGATAAATATAGAGGGGTGGATTTAAACCATTCTTGAAATCTAGTGTACACCTTTAATGAAAACTCGTGGAATCCCTGAAAATATTTGCAATCCCTTAAATCCGGTGAATTTTTTAAAAGTTTTATAAATCCCTTAAAATTTTTTAAATCATGTGACAGTTCTTTGAAATCTTTTGAATTCCATGGATATCGTATATACTCTCTTGACAACTCTTCAAAAACAATTAAACTCCCGGAAAGCCCCTTATAATCCTTTAAAATCTGTGAAAATTCTTGAAATCGCTTGAAATATTCAAAATCCCATAGAAGTCCATTATAATCATTTAAAATACATTGAAATACCTAAAATTTGGTTAAAATCTTTGAAAATCCGTGAAATATTTCTAAATCTTATGAGATCTCTTGAAATTTTTAAAATTCATTAAAATCTTTAAACTCCGTGAACATCTTTCCGAATCTCCTTAAATCCCTTACAATATATGAAAATCCATAAAAATCTTTTAAAAGCCTTTCAAATCCCTCGAAATCCCTCAAATCATGAAAAACTCCCTTAGGATCTCTCAAAATCCCTTAAAATTGGTTGAAATCTTTGCAAATCTGTTAAAATCCCCTTAAATCTTTGTAAATCTCTTTAAATTCCTTCAAATCTTCGAAATCTTATTAAAATCCTATAATTTTCTTCAAAATGCGTGAACATACTTCGGTATCACATGATATTCTTTAAAATTCTTTGAAATCCTCAACAATCCCTTTGAAAACGGCGGAAATCCTTAAAATTACTTGAAATCTTCAAAATCCCATACAAATTTCTTATCATCCTTTGAAATCTATGATAATCAGTTAAAATCCTTGAAATTCCGTGAAATATTTCGAAATCCTACGAGATCCCTTGACATCTTTAAAATCCTTTAAAGTTGCTTACAATATATAAATAGTATATTATGCACCTAGGGGGAGAAGAGGGGCTTTTTCGACGAGTGTATGTTTTCAGTACAAATCGTAGGCGAGCTATGGGATGTTTTCTCTCTCTGTCCTTTGTAAACGTCCCCGGTGTGGTTACATTTTTTTATGTAGTATAGTTAATTATTTGAAATGTTTTTTTACGTTAAAATCGGTTCTTTAATGGTATCGTCAAAATCTGGGAGTTTTCAGCTTTATTATTTACAATATTTTCAATTTTTTTATAATTCTAACTTTTTTATTAGGAGTATTTTTAAAAATATGTTTTTATTTATGTGATTGTGAAAAAACTAAGACCGGGATTTTTTTTTAATTTTTAAATTTTTTAGTTGTTTGTTTATAAATTATTTACTTATTTTTTGCATTATTTAAATTTTTCAAATATATTTTTTTTATCTAATATATTTGTTAGAAAATTATTCTTCTTCTTCTAAAATTCAACTTTGGTTGAACATTGAACTGCTTTGTTGAAAATTTGTTTTATTGGTTGAAAATCAACTATTTGTTTCAAAATTCTTGTATTTTATTTAAAAAAATTCTTTTTTGATAGAAAATTAATCCCCTTGGTTGAAAATTCAAATATTTAGCTTAAAATGTATGTATTTTGTTGACGATTTGTCTTTTTCAGTAGAAAATTAATCTTTTTGGTTGAAAGTTGAATTACTTTGTTGAAAATTTTTTTTTTTATTGTTGTTAAAAATGAATTTTTTCAACTGAAAATTTTACTGTTTTGTTGGAAATTCAACTGTTTGGTTGAAATTACACTCTTCTGTTGAAAATTCTTATTTTCGGTTTGAAAATTCAACTGTTTGGTAGAAAATTAGTTTTTTATTGAAAATTTATTTGTTTAAATCCATAATTTAACTATTTTATTTTTTGTTGAAATTAGATCTTTTTTAATTGAAAACTTAACTATTTAGTTAAAGATTGATAGAATTTGTTGAAAATTCATCTATTAGTTTGAAAATTATATTATTTGGTTGAAAATTCTACTATTTATAGAAATCTCGTCCTTTTTGGCTTAAAAATTCAACATTTTGGATGACATTTTTTTTATTATTCGGCTGAAGCATCTTTTTTGGTTGAAGATTCAACTCTTGTTGGAAATTCGTCTTTTTCATTTGAAAATTCATCTCTTTTGGTAGAAATTTCATCTTTTTTGTTTGAAAATGAATCTCTTTTGATTAAGAATTCAACTGTTTTGTTAAAAATTCGTAGTTTTTGAGTCAATTCAATTGTTTTTGATTAAAAATAAAAATCTTTTTTTTTTGTTAAAATATAAACTATTACATTTTTTGTTGAGAATTCTTCTTTTGTGGTTGAAATTACGTAAGATAGGGGGGAGTATTTTTAAAAATATATTTTTATTTATGCGATTGTGAAAAACACTAAGACCGGGAATTTTTTTAAATCTTTTAATTTTTTAGTCGTTTTTTATAAATTATTTACTTACTTTTTGCATTATTAAAATTTTTCAAATATCTTTTTTATTTAATATATTTGTCAAATAAATTATTAAGTTATTTTTTGCATTATTTAATTTTTTTCAAACTTTAATTAAAATGTTTTTTGTTCAAATATATTTTCAAAAAATATTTTTTTTTCAAATTTGAATTAAAATGTTTTTTGTTCAAATATATATTTATTTGCAATCTCTTATCGTGAAGAACATATTGCCGCCTTGCAGATTAAATTTCCTTTTCTTTGCATGGAGTAGATGTGCAGATTGATCTTGTGGAGACGAGTATCGATTCTGATCTCCAATTTTGCTATGGTGATTTATTTGCTGTGCACTATTATCAACGTTCGTGTGAGATAAATCACTTTGATTACAAAATTTCATTGAAGTTTATTAGTTTTATTAGATTTTCGACCGATGTTCTGCCTTTACATATAAACAAAAACCAATATATGAATAAAGTAAATATCATGAATGCGTGTTATCGCATGACCTTAAAAAAAATTATTTTGCATTTCAAAACTGTATTAGCTGCGAGTCATCGTAAATAATTATTTAGACATCAAATAAATTCCAATATTATTTTACAGAAACCCGTATTTAATTTAAATCAATCCTTCAGTATCAACAAATATTGTTCGACAGTAGTTAATTTATTTAAACAATGTAGGTTAAAGCGACTATAGGTTCTTGTTTTGTGTTGTGCTTTATAAACAATGTAAAACAATATGAGTGCATGTCGAGTGGCGCCGGAAAATAAGACACCGATAAGACAACGTTAGGGTGACCAGGCGTCCCGGTTTTCCGGGACATGTCCCGGTTTTTGTTTGTTTTGAGAAGCGTCCCGGTTTGTAGTAAAATGTCCCGGTTTTTGTCGAAATAGCGAACTTAAAAAAAAACATTTTCCTACAGTGCCTTTTTTGCAAAAAATAACAAGGTTCCTTTATTTACAACGTAGTAGTTACCGCCTCCAAATTACTGTACAGAATTCACGACCGTACGACTTAAATACTAATGTGCTTTTCATAATTATAAAAAAAGACGTGAGCAACCACTGTTAAATCAATTTTTCATGAATTCATGAATTCATTTCATTTTTAAAGCAGAGAGAACTCATTTAGACTTCTTTTAAATTCGAACTGAATTTTTAAGTTAAAACGTTGAATGGATTAGAAAACAGACTTTTAAATACGAAATATTAATTTTCAATTAAATAGTTGAATTTAAATGAAAATAATAATTTTCAATTTAACAGTAGCATTTACAACGAAATAGTTGAGAACTTTCAACCAAATGGTATAATTTTGACGCAAAAAAATTGAACTTCAACCAAATAGTTTAATTAAAAAGCCAATAAGACGAATTTTGTAAAAGGTAGTTGAATCATCAACTTGGAAAGTTGAATTTTCAACAACAAAAAAAGATAATTTTCAACGGAAAAAGATGAATATATAAGCCAAAAAGACGAATTTTCTACAAAAAAGTTGAATTTTCAACCTGAAAACATGAATTTACTACTAAATAGTTGAATCCTCAACAAAAAAAAATTAATTTTCAACCAAGAATATTAATTTCTACCAAAACCACAAATTTTCAACAAAATACATGAACTTATATCTTGTTTGACACATGCAGTTTTCTGGTTGAAAATTAATCATTTAAAATATCAATTTTCAACCAAAATAGTTGAACTTTCGACCAAAAATATGAATTTTCAACCGAATCGTTTAATTTCCTACCAAATTGTTGAATTTTCAAAACAAAAAAACGAATTTTCTATCGAACTTTTGAATTTTCAACCAGAAAATATCAATGTTGAAAAAAATAGTTGAATCCTCAACTGAAATAGATTAATTTTTAAAAAAGAAGATAATTTTGTACCAAAAAGACAAATTTTCAACAAAATATGTGAATTTTCAAACAAATAGTTGAATTTTCAAATAGAAAAAGTCAATTTTCAATTAAAAATATCAATTTTTAACCAAAATAGTTGAATTTTCAACCAAAAAATATCAATTTTCAGCAAGAAAGTTAATTTTCAACCATACAGTTTAATTTCCTACTAGGTTGTTGAATTTTCAAGCCAAAAAGACGAATTTTTTATAAAACAGTTGAATTTTCAACTTAAAAATATGAGAATATAAAACCAAATGGTCGATTTTTTAAATAAGAGAGATTAAGCCTCAACAAAAATAAGTGCCCAAGGACGAATTTTTTGTCAAAATAGACGAATTTTCAACAAATAGTTGAATTTTCGACCAAAGAGTAGAATTTTCAACAAAATAATTACATTTTCAAACAAAATAGTTTAATTTCTTCTCAAATAGTTAAATTTTCAACCTACTGAAATGAATATTTAATACAAAAGATAAATTTTCTACCAAGATGATTAATTTTCTATCAAAAAAGACGAATTTTCTATAAAACAGTTGAATTTTCAACCCAAAAATATATGAATACAATAGATTATTTTTAATCCATACTGAAGAATTTTCTATAAAAAAAAACGAATTAAAAAAAAAGTTGTATTTTTCACCAAAAAAGATAACTTTCGAACAAAATAATTGCATTTTCAACCAAATGGTTGAATTTCCAAATAAAGGAGAAGAAAATACACCAATTTTCAAACAAATAGTTGAATTTTTATATAAAAAAGATAAATTTTCAATCTAAAGTGGAAAAGTTAAATTTTCAGTAGAAGTAATTAATTTACAAAAAAAAAAAAACATTTTTCAACGAAATAGTCAAATTTCCAACCAATGAGATGAATTTTCAACAAAAATAATGAATCTGCAACTAAAAAGAGGAATTTTTTACAAAGCAGTTCGAATTTGAACCAAAAAAGACCAATTTTCAACCAAAAAAGATAAATTTTTAACCAAAACGAATAAACTTTCAACCAAAAATAGTTGGATTTTCTTATTGGGTGCTAATAATGAGTTCGAATTTAAGTTTTAAGTTCAATTTTAAACGCTATTAATTAAAAATTTTCTCAGAATAAAGTTTGAATAAGAAACTATTCCATGTTTAATGTTCTCAATTAAAATAATACAATTTTGTTTAGCTTTGAATTTGAATTTTATATATTTCATTGCGATAAAAATTGAAACTAAGTACAGCGAACTTCTGAGAAAAACGGAAAAATGTCGATTAGTCGCATTTTTCTTAAAAAAGTCGCACGATCCGTGCCCTGTATTTTAAACAAAAGTCAAAACAAAACAAAAAACATACAAAAAAGATTTTGGGAAAATAAGATTCGAAACTGGATCAAGCATTCTAGAATAATTAAAAATAATAAATTATTATTATTATAGATTAGCAGTTCGAACTCGAAAGTTCATTGCCTCATCTACCCGAGACCGCCACACATCTCTGTCTTGTGCATTCTCCATCCAGTTTAAGTAATCATGTCCTAGTTCTTTTAGATCATCCCTTACATTTTTCTCCCATCTGTTTCTCGGTCTGCCTAGGGGTGTCTTACCAGTCGGTCTCCCTCTTAAAACTTGCGCCACTGTTCTTTCATTGCCCATTCTTGCTACATGCCCCGCCCATCTTAATTTACGCGCTTTCATTACTCTATTAATATAAATAAAATAATTTGAAAGATATTGGAGTGACGTGAGATTTAATGCGATATCGATTTTGCGGCTCTCCGCCACTTTTTTTTAAACCATTGGAAGTAATTTAATTTTGAGAGACCCTCGTTTTCTCTCCCTAACGTTTGAGTTCCATTTCTGACATAAACCATTAACATTTTTGACATTAAATTTTTCATTTTGCGATTCATTGGGAGGGGGGGGCCCCCCCCGATCGGAAAACATGTGTCCCGGTTTGGTGAAACAGAAATCTGGTCACCCTAGACAACGTTCGTTCATTTACATCCTAATAATCATGCAAAAATTATTACCGCGAATTGTTTTCATAAACAATAACAGCCTACTTACAATGAAAAGCAAGCCACTTTCTGAAAATTCAATTGTTGGCTGTTATTGGATTTGTCACCTCTAAATTGCGCAGTTTAGAGATCGCACTTTTCACTATCAGTATACCGGCAAAATCAGTTTTTATGATAAAAACCAATCAAATTAATATGTACCGCATTGGTTTCTATAATATAAATGAGAATAGATTATAATCCGGCACGAATATTCGAGAATTTGTGACTTTTCTTAAAGCGTCACTTATTATTGCGCGACAGTTTTCGCCCACTGACAGCCATGATGGAATTTACCTGGAAGTGACTTTAGAGGGGACTCTACTATTATTGTACTTTATAATGTTGTACTTTGTACAAAATCTCCGGAAAAGTACCTAATATGGGTAAATGATGAGTTATTTTATTGATACGAAAGAATTTTCACGCGATAAATCAGGGAAATTACGGTATTTCAGAGGTTTTTTTTTGAACTTATCCGAGATTATCCCCCAAAAAAATCCTTCTAAATCACTCAATTTCCGAACTTTCAACTTCTATTGCGACGTTATTGGAAACTAATGCAAGACATCTGGTCATCTTTTGTCCTAAAAAAAAAAGAAGGGTTCAGTTCGTCTCAACTGTCTCAGGAAACCAGTCGTGTTTTTCGAGAATAAGGGAAGAAACCAAATATCAAATATAAAATTTAAAAATTTTCCACAAAGTATAACCTCAAGTGTAACCTGTAATTGGACAGGAAATAGAAGAGAGCCTGGAGAATATTTTTAAAGATAAGTTCTTTTTTTTTCTTAGATCAATTTGTATTAATTTTACTGAAACAAAATTTTTAAAGCTCAAAGCTTCAAATAATGATGAAATTTCTTGATAAAAATTTTAGACTATCGTGCCTCATGTAAGGTTAATGGGGGGGGGGGGGGACTCTAAAGATACTTCAAAGCGGTTAAAAACTCAAAAATTAAACTGATGATGTTTCACTTGACGCGCTGTTTTCAATGATTCCTAAATGCATTTTAAGTTTCCCTTAAACTTGTGATATTTCAGTTCAATTGTTATAAGTATTCCAATATTTCAAGCAGGAGAAAATTTGACATATATGTTTATATATGGCTCTTTATCGAATTTTAAAGAATTAGGTATGCGAAGGAATTTCCAATTGATTTTAATGGTTTGAAAGAAGTTCCAAATCTTTTCTTTCTTGAAAATCCTGACTTTCAAAGAATTTTCGCGCGATAAATCAGGGAAATTACGGTATTTCAGAGGTTTCTTTAACTTATCCGAGATTATGCCTAAAAAATCTTTCTAAATCACTCGTTATTCCGAACTTTTAACTTCTGTTTCGACGTTATTGGAAATTTTCTTCTTCTCAATATTAATTTCAGTGCTTTTCGGATTTTTAAGGATTTAAATCATAATATTGCAGTTCAATTATTATAACTATTTTAATATTTCAACCAGGAGCAAATTTGATATATATTTTTATATATGCCTTATTTTCAAAGATTCCTAAATGCATTTTTAAACTCTCCCAATAAAAATTATAATATTACAGCTTAATTAATATAACTATTTTAATCTTTCAAGCAGGAGAAAATTTAATGTATGTCTATATATAACTCTTTTTCACACCTAAAGAGCCTATGTGAAGAAAATAATAACGCCTCAGGAAATTTCAAAGATTTTCAAATATTTTACGATTTTTCCCGCTCTCCTTTAGTAGGAATTTTCAATTGTTATTTTCATGTTAAAGCTTTTCGCAAATTGCCAGGGATTAAAAATTATAATATTGCATTGACGCGTCATTTTCAAAGACTCCTAAATGCATCTTAAATTCTCCCTAAAACTTATAATATTGCAGTTCAATTATTATAACTATTTTAATATTTTAACCAGGAGCGAATTTCATCTATATCTATATATAACTCTTTTTCAAATTAAAATAAAAAAAAAAAAAAAAAAAAAAAAAAAAAAAGACTTATTGGCTCCTGTTTTAGAGGTAGGCCAGGATTCGGCTTTGGGCACATATTAACTCCTATCAAATACAACGCTGCTGAAGGCTGGTAACCTTCTCAGCATAAATCACCAACCAATTGAGACTCTCGGTTTCCTTTCTCTGTCCTCACATCCACCCCCCCCCCCCACGCAGTAACAGAAGTATTGGTGGGACTGACGTTACAGATAGACTATCCACCGTACGACGAATAATCACTTAACTTGGACATGATTTCGGCTCGCAAAACAAATTTCGCGCATAAAGGTGTTAGTTGGGTGTACAATCTAAACATGAATAATACAAACAATAAAGTAGCCTCGGAATGGACTGAAACTTGGATCGACAAAATGCATACACACGGTAAACGTAAAGGTCGAATTTCAGGCGATGAATGGAGACTGGGTGTATGGAATGCTAGAGGAGTGAATGACCTTAAAATAAGAGAACTACGAGAAACTATGCATGCAAGGAAACTAGATATTTTATGTGTACCTGAGACGAAGAAAAAGGGTTGCGAAAGTAGAAACATAGAAATGGGGTGTTGAAAGGCGGTTTTGAAATATGGTCAGGAGTAGGTAGTGAATCAAATCGTAGTCAAGGGGTCGGTTTAATTATGAATGAAAAAGCAAGACAGCATCTCAAAGATCATGATTTTGTATCTCCCAGATTGTTGTGGGCTAGAATGAAGGTAGGAATCAGAAGGTTATTTATCATAGCGTGCTACGCCCCAGTTGACAGTGAGCCGCGAGAAGTCAAAGACGCTTTCTGGGACACTTTAAATGACACAATAAGTACTTGCGATCCAGGTGAAAGAATAATTCTGCTAGGAGATATGAACGGATGGGTCGGCGTTCAACGTCAGGATACAGATACAGAAAGGGTACTAGGTAAATTTGGGGATCCAAGAAAAAATTATAACGGGGAAAAATTAGTTAGCTTATGCCTAGAAAAGGGCCTATTTATTACCAATACTTGGTTTCGACATAAAATGATCCACACGTACACTTGGTGTAAAGGAAATAACCGCAGTGTAATTGATTTCGTCATTGCGGATGAAAGACTAAGAGAACTAGTCAAAGATACAAGAATCATGAGGGGTTCCGAATGCAATACTGATCATTATCTTTTAATCTCTAAAATAAACTTAGGCCGGGGATGGAAAAGAAAGAGAACAGAAAAAACGAAACAAACTCGAATAAAGATTGAAAATTTACAGAAACCGGAAGTGCGAATAGAGTTTCAAAATAAGTTAAGCGAACGCATAGATAGGACAACTTGGGAAGCGCTTACGAGCAATAAAGATATAGAGGGCGCGTGGGCTTTATTACGGGATATCATTGTTAAAACTGCAATTGAAGTGTGTGGTACGGCAGTGGTAGGAAGAAAGTCTGGTGATGCATGGTGGAATGATGAAATTCAAGCAGCCCAGCGAGAAAAGAAAAAAGCGCACAAGAGAACATTAAACATGACAGGTCTTAGCGATGAGGAGAGAAATAGACTCAAAAATGATTACAAAGACAAAAAGAGGAAAATGAAACGACTAGTCAAGGAGAGTAAAGAAAAAATCAGAACAGAAGAAGAGAACAAAATACAAAACGGCTTTGGAGGAATAATGAAACTACTATATAAACAGTTGAAGGAAAGTAAAAGTACAGAGTTTGCTAGCATGAGAAACAGCAAAGGTGAAATGCTATATGATATAGACGGGATAGTAGACGCTTTAAAAGACTCTTTTAAAGAACTATTAGGAGGTGAAGATATAGGACAACAAAACTACGACATAGAACATAATGCATTAGAAAACCCAATTGAAAAAGTCTGTGTCACTGAGGTCCGAGACATAATTAAGAACTTGAAAAACGGTAAGGCTGCTGGCATAGACAGTATTAGTGCTGAAATGCTCAAATACGGTGGCGAGTACATACCTCACAGGTTGTGCGAATTAATAAATTTATGTATCGAGACGGGGAAAGTCCCAGACGATTGGAAAAAAGCGATTATCGTACCAATATACAAAAGAAAGGGAGATAAAAACAACTGCAGTAATTACAGAGGTATCAGCCTACTAAGTACCGTAAGTAAAATATACTCAAAAATACTTATTCGTAGGGTAATGGAAATCACAGAAGAAAACATATGGGAAGTCCAAAGTGGATTTATGCCAGGAAGATCATGTACAGATCAGATATTTAGCCTAAGACAGATCACAGAAAAAAGCTTGAGAGTAGGAAAGAAAGTTTTCTGTGCATTTATTGACCTAGAAAAAGCATTTGACACGGTAAATAGAAGTAAACTTTGGGAAGTTCTTAAAGAATACGGAGTAAATGGAGGGCTCCTGCAAGCAATAAAAACAATATATACAGGTAGTAAAGCGAGCGTAAGGGTAAACGGGAAACTAAGTGACTGGTTCGATATTACGCAAGGCGTGAAACAAGGATGCGTTATGTCCTCGTGGCTATTTATCATATTCATGGATAAGTGTCTAAGAACTGCACTCTTCGACGAAGAAGGTGTAGATCTCCAAACAGTTAAGGTACGTGGGTTAGCTTTCGCAGATGACAAGATTGTTATGGCAGAATCAGTCGAGGACTTGCAAAGAATGTTGAATAAACTTCATACAAGCATGAAGGACATGGGACTCAAAATTAACGTAAATAAAACAAAAATCATGGTGTTTGAGGGAAAGAGTGAGAAAACAATGTGCAACATTGTCCTAAATGATGAGAGATTAGAACAAGTTGACAAGTACGTATATCTAGGTAGTCTATTCACTAGCGACGGAAAAATAGATGGGGAGTTAGATAGGCGCATAAATAAGGGTAAACAGGTTATCGGTAGAGCAGGGTCCATCCTAACAAATAAAAACATATCAAAAAAAGCTAAAATGGCCATACACAATTCTATATTCGTACCGACTGTACTATACGGTAGCGAGACATGGACCTGTCAAGAAAAGGACAGGAGTAAAATTAACGCGATCGGCATGAAACCTCTGCGCATAATATGCGGGAAAACACTAATGGACAAAGTCCGAAACGAGACAATCCTCAAAGAATGTGGTGCAAAAGAGACAATAGTTGACACATGGGAAAGAAATCAGTTAAGATGGTTCGGACATCTTGAAAGAATGAAAGATGAACGACTGACCAAACAAGTGTATAAAGGTAAAGTAAATGGCAGAATGCCCAGAGGTAGACCGCCGAAAGAATGGTTAGAATCTGTAAATGAGACATTAATCCGTAGAGACATAAGAAGCCATAGGAACACAAGAGCTTGCATGAAAAAATGCATGGACGTGAAGGAAGCTAGAGTAGTATGCCAGGACAGAAAAGTGTGGCGACAAATAGTTTGTAAACAGAGTGACAGTAGAATGAATGACGCCTGAAACAAAGATCTTGGATACTAATGGGCCCAAGTGGAGAACCATACATAACAATTTTGTGAGGCTCTTCACTTGGGGTGATCGCTAGAGAGATTGATCAGCAACCTGGGTCGGAGCAGTGTTGCGGAGTAAACGTGTCATTTAAATAAATAACACGAGAATTCCAGATCAATCTAAAATATATATACCTAACACTTATATACCTATCCACCTCATACCTATATTCCTACCTACCTTATACCTTTATACCCATATGCACACTACTATTCTCCAACCGAGCAAGTCACGCCTACCCCGAAAGGGAAATGGCTTAATGGTATAATAATAATAAAAAGATATATCTGAATTTCCAGGAATAAACTAAATTATAGAATTGGAATATCTTGGGAACATCCTTGGAATATAAAATTGGGACATTAATGGGATATCCTCAGGATATTCTGGGATATCCTTGGGATATTCCAGGGATATCGAGATTTCCGCCCTGTAAGAGATTATTCGCAATATCCCTAGGATCTCCTGGGAGATGATGATGATGATGATCAATTTATCTCCCAAGATATCCTGGGAGATAAATGGGATATCCCGCCGATATCTCATGCTGTGAGGGTATTTTTGGAATTTTTATTATGCACAAATATTGAAAAGCTTAAGAAGAAATATAAAATATTTTACAAGTAACTCAAGCCATAATGAATCATTGAGCCAAGTTTCAGACGCATATGTATTATTATTAAGCAGGAGAAAATTGGCCGCAAAGGATTTTTGCATGAACCTTATAAACGCCGGTTTTTGCCCCCATTGGCGGGGTCACCTGGAGTTTACAAATCCAAAACGGATAGTCAGAGAAATTTAAAATTACGTACATATTGAGAATTCTTCTTTAAAAATACTGATATTTTCTATATGAAAACATTTCAGAGAGAGAATTTGCTGAATGTAAACGTTTGCTGGAGTTATTCTTTTGGAATGAAACGAGGAGTAAACTGAAGGAGAACGGGGCGGCTGAAATAACAAGTCGGTAATTGAGAAAGCAACCTTCTCTGAGAGAAGCTTCAGAATCAGAAAAACGATGGGGATGAAAGAAGAAAACAAATGAGAATTCTCTGGGGTGTTCAACAGTAGCCGGAAGCGATTGTATGCACTTCTTTTTCGAGGATTTTGTAAACACTCGATCGAGAAATGGACAACGAGGTAGGCCAACCTAATTGATTGCCTTTTCGAGGGTTGCCAATCATCTCTTGCCTTTTTTCTCCTATTCTCCTCTAAATCGTAACACACACTGTGCAAACAGAAAGTTTTTCCGAAAACTAAATACACTGGAAACTGGAATTGTGCACCGTTTTGTTTATGGCCTTCGACGCAAATCCAGGGACTCTGAATGTAAACAGGCAGGACCGCATGAATAATTTCTGTTGGATTTGGACGTATGATGCAACCTGATGCAACTAACGCGCTAAAGGTGCGCCCCTCAGGCTCTTTGTCACGCTTGACTGAACACATCCTCCCCTCTCGGCCCCGCGGCTCCTCTCATCACGAAACCGTCGAGCGGAATCAATTCTCGGAACGCAAAAATTTAATTTACGGCAATCCGGGTTCCTGTATAATCCCTATTAATAATTCCCGCGTTGTAAACTATGTCGTAAACTATGTAATGAAATATTTTTGAAAATCGACTATTAAACAAATGGTTTACGGTGGAGCTGGTAAAGGGAGATCGCCAATTGTGAATTTTAGTTTTGGTTTATAATTTTTCAAATGAAAGCTCAATACCTGAGTACTAATTTGTCAAAGCAGTAATATCCCCTTTTTGCAGTTTTCAAGAAAATCTACTTTGAAATATTTGTCTCAAGCCATATGTAGTTTGACGAAAAACATTTCCAGCCGGCCTGTAGCTCGGGCAGTAGCGCTTCGGCTTCATAGCCGAAAGGTTGCGAGTTCGATTCTCGCAGCCTGCACTTTTCTCTATATATTTTATTTTCATTTTTTATTTATTTAAATGTTCATAAATATAATAACCTCCAGTAATCTCAAAAGATTATGCAAATAATAATTTTTAATGCCTTTTTTCACGGAAAAACTGACTTTTTAAACCTTTATCATGTTTTTCGCAAACAACTTTATTTCCTATAAATGTTATTAATTTCTTTTATAATGTTCAGCAATTTTATTTAAAATCAGAAGTATGAAGTATGACGAGATTTTTGAAACAGAAAAATTGCATTCTTAATCAGAATTTTCAAACACAATAGTGATACTTCTTTGACGAGTCAGTGTCCTATTTGGAAATTCTGATTTAAAAAACAATTTTTCGTTTGAAAAAAGCTATGAATAAAAAAGAATTATGAAAAATTAATAACATTCATAGAAAATAGATTCCTTTGAGAAAAACATGATAAACGCGAGAAAAGAAAGTTTTTCCCTAAAACGGAATTAAAAAATTATTATTTGTAAAATTTTTCAAGATTATTGAAGGAAATTATATTTATAAACATTTTGATAAATAAAAAATAAGAATAAAATAAATTTTCAAAAAGTGCAGACAGCGAGAATTGAACAAAACACCGTCCGGCTATTATGGTCCCCTGGAGCCCCGTCAGAGATATCAGACCAATTTGAAAATTATCGCCTGAACCCTTTTTGAAAAAAGTCCATTTCTGTTTTTCAAAAATTATGGGATGTAGAATATTTTCATACAAGTTCATGGTAATCGTTGCTTCAAAGCTGCTTTCTAATTTTCAATTTAATTGAATAGTTTTTTACATTCTATAGCAGGATAGAGACAATCATTTGAAAATTTCTTTTGAAAATCAAACTTGTCAATATACCTATTAATTTTTTATTTTATTCTGTTTACATCGGTTGAAACTACATAACTTAAATCTGAAAATTTAGTTTCGACAATTAAGAAATAGAATCAAGTAAAAAATTACCATGAGCTTGATTTAAAAAAAAATTTTAATTATGGTTTCTATCATACTTTAGAGGATACAAAACTATAAATTTACATTAAAACTTAAAAAAAAAGTAACTTTGAGGCAACTTTTACCATCAACTTTTTGCAAATTCTACACCTCACAATTTTTTTAAAACGTCACTTGACTTTTTTCAAAAAAGGCAAGTACCTTCCAATTAAATTTGTTTCAGCACCACCGTGAGTTGCAAGGAAATTTTTAATTAATGAAAAAGGAAACAAATTAGAATGAAGGACCTTAAATTATTGTTAAGATAAATATTTAAAGAACTTATGGAAGAATATTTTTAAATAAATTATTTAAAACTCAACTTATTTCGAATTTCCGCTGAATTTAAGAAATTTACCTTTTAAATTTACATAAATTGAATTTAAATCCCCTCACAGTAAAAATAATTTTTTTTGAATTTTGTATATGAAAAAATTAATAATTTACATGCGTGAAATTTTAAAATTTTTAAATAGAAAAAGTGATGATTAAACAATTTTTACTTGAAAGCTTAAAAAAATAAAGAATTTTGACCTTGTTTTTGAAAATTGTATGATTCCAACTAAAATTCAAAAACTTCATACCTAAAAATGAAATAAATACAATTTTAAAGCAATTGAAATCTAAACCTAATGGCCCAAAAATTAAATATTGAACAATAAAAAATGTTTGAACTTTCGGAAATTTCACGCTTACTAAAATAGAAAACTGCAATGCCTTAGCCGGGAAAAAATTAACAATTTCTATTTCGTAGCGAACCCATTTATTTTATTATTAGAAGCTTGTCGTGCCAAAAATCAGATCTATGAAAAAAATAGTTATTTCTATGATTTTAAGAATAAAAATAATGCTTCTGATAATATCATATAAAATAAAAAACTTTATTTTTAATGACAAAATTTAAAAAAATTAAAAAAAATTTATTTTAACAATGTTTTTTGTAATTGAATTTTTTCATACTATCGCTTCTAAACAATTTTTGAAGAATGGTTGAATTTTAATGAGTGATGGTTTTTTCTCAGGAATAAATTCTCTACAACTCTACTGTTTCCAATTTTGAAAGTTAATTTTTCTATGGCTAAAATCGTTAAACGAAATTGAAAAATAAAGTTTTTTAAACATATAACTATGTTTAAATATTATTTACTTATTTTCAAAATTGGACAACGTAGACTTGTAGGAAATGTTTCCCCTGAAAAAATAAGCCACGATTTATTAATATTGAACCATGTTTTCAAAATAAGCAAGAACCGATATTAAGAAAAAATTCAGTTACAAAAACTATTGTTAGAATAATTATTTTTCGTAAGTTTTGAACTTTTTTCATAGAAAATAAAGTTTTTTCTTTCATAACTGACTGAAAATATTTTAATCCTTAAAATCATAGAAAAGTTTTTTTTTAACTTTAAATTTGTCAATTTGAATTTGAACTTCTATGTTTGGTAATGTTCAGCTTTGGATACAATTTTTTTTTCCATTTTCTAAGACTAACAATTGAAATTGTATACGTTTTAAATTTTAATTCCGAAGGATTCGCTTTGTAAATGGTAAAATTAAAAAACGTAAATTCAATTTCAAACTTTAAACGCTTGAACTTGAAATTGCACCAGAACATTTTTTATTCTAAACTTTATCAGTTACATTTCAAAGAATTTCAAATTGAAAAGACTCACCTTAAAACGGCTTAAATCTTAAATTTAAAAAATGTTGAAGACTTTCGATTTAAAATTGTGCAGTCTTAAATGGGAATTATTGTATAAAAAATGCCGTCTATTTATTTGAAGCTTTTTTCTGAAGAACAGAATTTTATCCGTTTTTTATAAATATTTTTTCTGGTTAGAAATTGTTGTCTCTTACTAATTGTCACTCACCTTTGTTTTAATACTTTTTTTAGTATCACAGTTTTAAAGCTTATAATAAACAATTTAAAAAGTACACTTTGTATTAAGATTAATTAACAATGAGCCAAGACATCACATGAATAAATATATACATGATAATTTGTTCTAAGAATAATTAACAATGATCAAAAACACTTAAATAAATATATACATGAAAAAATATTGACGGGTGTACGTAAAAAAAAATCAAATAATAAGAATTATAAACATGCTTTATGAAATAAAAGTCTATTATACAACAAAAAAATACAAATAGAAAATGTACAAAAAATATATTAAGAACTATTAACTATATCGAGGCGTAAAACTCAAATCTTTCCAGGGGGAAAATGATTAAGGAGTCTAAAAATTTCTAACTAACTACAAAGTCCATTTTTATTTTAGACTTTAAATAAATAATTTAATCAATAGAAGGGCATTTTTTCAGAAAAGTTAAAGCATTGGATTTTTAAATAATTAAAATGGATCATTTTAATTGCAGTACCGTCTACCGGGGTGATTATGGACCATTTCGGGGCAAATATGGATCAACGCTCTATAACTTTATGATTTTTATTATTTAGACTTTTTTAACATTTTATAAACAATACTAGCAGTAAATGCACGCATGCGAAGCGCGTGTTCACGTCTATGGATTTTTATTCCCTAACCTTAAAAATATAAACAATTTAAAAATCCATTAATTGATCAGTTTTTAAATATTGGGTTTTAGAATTTTTTGAAACAATAATTAGTAATTTCGAATTGAAAGTGTTCGAAAACAAATATATTAAATGATTTTGAATTAAAACCGTTCCGAATCAAATAATTTTATGAGGTAAAATTTTGAAAAAGGACAATATTTCGAATATAATAAAAAGGAATTGAACTTATATCATTTCTAAATGAAAGCGTTTGAAATTTAATGAATCGAATTTTACAGTATTTTAAATTGAAAAATTGTCAACTAGAAACTATGAAGATTGAAAAATCGCAGGCTAAAATTTTGAAAATTTGACAATTTCATTAGAAAGAAGTTGGAAGTGTATAATTCTAATTCAAAGCGTTCAGAATTGAACAATCTCATTTTGAATTGAGGAATCCTTAAATTAAATTTCGAAATTCAGGTTAAAATTTCGAAAATAGGACAATTCCGAAACGTTAAAAATGGAATATTTTCAGATTAGAATGTTGAAAATTGAGTGATTAAAAATTTAAATGAAATGAAATTGTATTATTTCTAATGAAAATCGTTGGAAATTAAATAATTTTAAATTGAAAACTTTTGAATTTAAATCATCTTTAATCCGAAGAGATTAAAATTTGACAATTCGAAATTTAAAACCAAACTGAATGTTCCATAGTCAAAGCTTCTAATATGTTGTATAATTTTAAATTGTTAGCGCATAAAAAAATTATTATTTAATATTAAAAAATTGATTAGACAAATTTGTCCAACATAAGATCAAAAAATAAATTCACGGCCATTTTTACCGTTCAAAATGCAAAAAATTTCAATTTTAAACCTTTAAAATTGAATTATTAAAAAAAAAAAACGTTCGAAATGAAGGGATTTTTGAAAAGGAAACATTAAAAATGAAAAAAAATTACTACGAAACGTTGGAAATTAAACGAATCCAAACATCATTTAAACCTGAAAAAATTTAATTACCAAGAATTTTGATTTTAAGTAAATTTAAATTGTTTAAAAATGTTAAAGTTTCATATTGTTTATTATAATTTTCAAAATTCAACTGATTACATTTTAATTGCAAAATGAAAACTTAATAAAGGGAAAAATTAAAAATTTAGCGTTCAGCATAAAAATTCATAACTATAAAATTATAACCATTTATTTTACAAAATCTTCAACTAAAAATCGAAAAATCGGAAAAGTTCGAAATATTCAATATGTTGGAATATTTTAAAAATATAAAATAATTCAATTTTCAATGCCTAGTTTCAAAATCATCTCCTTTTTAGTAATTGAATTTGAGAAATTATTGTCTTAATTTTTCATCGGTATGAATTTATTCTGAAGTCATTTATTTCCAAATTGTTTAATTACAAATCCTTTAAACTGAAAATTGTGCAACTATCAAGTCTTTCAATTTGATATTTCAAAGAATTAAAAAAACTAGGCAATTTTATATGTTTAAAATTGAAAACAAACAATTTAGAATATTTTAATCTAAAATTATTAAATGTAATACTGACTAAAATTAAAACCAAACAATTTAAAATATTAAAATCTGAAATTTAAATATTTTAAACTCACTATCAAGCCTTCTAATCTGAAATTTTGAAGGATTCAATAGTGAAATGTTAAAACCCCGGTGAAACAGAGGTCTACGCGCGGGTCACCCTCGCTGCTGAAATATCATTTAAGGGCATGTGACACTTATCCGATTCCTACTTTACCAACATTTTTTTGTGGATCATGCCATTTCCAGATGAGATGAGATATCAAACTGAAAGTTTGGAAAAATAAAGAAAAGTCATTAAGGAACGTTTATGTGCTAATAAATTTTTACAATTACAAAAAAAAAAATGTTTGGAAATTTTTTTTTGTAGTAGTGAAAATTTATTAGTACATAAACGTTCCTTAGTTTCTTTTCTATATTTTCCGAAACTTTCAGTTTGATATCTCTTCTCGTGTGGAATTGGTATGATTCACAAAAAACTGTTGGTAAAGTAGGAATCGGATAATTTTCACATGCCCTTAAGTCCTTTAGCTTGAGTATATGTACCGCCAGACTACTCCACTTCACTGGGTATGTCTGTGAAAATTTTCTTTTACTAAGGTGGGCTTAGAATCACTGTATGAATTTAATATGATAATAAGTGATAACCCGTGGCTGCATCCGACTTTGTTAAAAGTACTCGCATTTGCCTAGACGTTTGGCCAGGGGAGAGGAAAACTGCAGAAAACCACCTTCCGAGTTCAGCCGGTTTGTCGACAGTCGAGTTTGAAGCGAATACATAACCTGATCGTACGTCGCAGATGGTCACCCATCCGATTGCTATCCGCGCTCAAAATGGTTCAACATCTGGACTCTTCCCGAGTCGAGATTCACCCCGCAGTTAATGCCGTCGATAGGATGTACAGTAAAATTTAATTTAAAAAAATCTCTACGGAGTAAAAGCCTTGATCCATAATTACCCCGGATGTCGGTGGTGAAAAAGCGATATCTTTACGTTTTTTTTCTTGTTTTCGCTAGAGGGTAACTTAATTTTTGCTTTCTTTGCCCTGTAAAGATTTAGGGAAGCACGATAAGAAAGTGGGCCTTTGAGCGTACAGTACTGCACAACAAAACATTAAAAAGGGATGGTTCAAGTTACACTGTAAATGGTGAACTGAACTCTTTTAGAGCCTTCCTCTTGAATGTTGCTGGGTTGATTTCCGGCCAGAGTTTCCGGGTCGCCTTGACACATGGCTTTTGCCCACGCCAAGGCTTCTGGACTGGCTGATCTGATAACGTCAACACGACCCAAAGCGAATCTCCTGATTCCTGCGCTCTCGTAAGTTGCAACCAGATGACTATGTAACCTGAAAAAATTACAAGACATTCAAATTAAATCCGAAAACTTGTAATTTTCTCTCGAATTTTTTTAATTACTCTCGTTTCAATTCTTTTCATTCTTTAACTAGCAAAAATAACGCGCTACGAGCCCTTATTACACGTTTTTCATTTTGATTGTCTAATTATCAGATTAAAATATATGCTTCAATTTAAAGTACTATAAAATATAATTAATAATCATAAATAAAAAAAAATTAAAATAGATGCAGCGGCTTTCACACAGTTTTCATTTTAATTGGCTTTCAGTAATCTACAACTTTCATTTAAATATAATATTTTATTCTAGCAGCAATTGGAAGCAAATAAAAAAATTGATAAGTTAATTTGGGATTTTTATGTCGTATTAAGATGTTCTTAAAAGACATTCTGAATTGCTGAGTCTTACATAAAAAGTCTGAAATTTGGATAATTTTGAAAAACAAAAGTAAAGTCTTCAATTCGAAATCTTCCAAACTCAAGAAATGTCGAATGTAAATCAACAAAATTACTGCTCTTTATATTGTAAAACTTAAAACAAACATAATTTTTAACTGAACGATTCCAAAATTAAAAACTGTTCAATTTTTAATGCAAGTTTTTAGTTCTAAATCTTCCAAATAAAAGAAATTTCGAATGCAAATCATCAAAATGAAAGAATTTTTCACTGTAAAAATTACACTTCGATGTTATACAATTTTAATGAGTTAAAGTTGAACACTCATGGAATTGCAGAGATGCATAAATAAAAATTCCGGAATTTTGATGATCTTGGAAATCAAAAATCAAGTTTACATATCAAAATCTTCAAATTAAAGAAACCTCGAAAGTAAATCATCAAAATAACAGAAATTAAAAATTTTTAAAATTAGAAACTCTCCAATTTCAAAGATTTACAATTTAAAGTTCTGCAATTTTGAAGAGTTGCATTTCAAAACGATTGAATTTTGAAAATATAGATTCACAAATTAATCAATTTTTAGATTTACATTTGAAGCGTATGTAATTTGGAACTTTTTTTGGAATAGTTCAATTTTGTAGATTTACAATTGAAAATTCTTCAATTTTCTCTATTTGCAATTTAAAATTCTTCAGATTTCAAAATTTACAATTGAAAACTCTCTAATTTCAAAGATGTATAACAAATTCTTAAATGTTGAGGATTTCGTTGAGTTTGGAAATTGGAAGTAAAGTTTTCAATTCTTAATCTTCCAAATTGAAGAAATTTCGAATGAAAATCATCAAAATTACAGAAATTTTGTATTGTCAATTGTAAACATTTTAAACTCTTTAATTTTAAAGATTTATAATTTAAAGTTCTGCAACTTTAAGGAGTTACAATTAAAAATTCTTGAATTTTGAAAATATAGAATTACAAATTAATCCAGTTTTAGATTTATACTTTGAACTTATGCAATTTGGAACTTATTATTTTTTTAAATAGTTCAATTTTTAAGATTGACAAATGAAATTTCTTCAATTCTATCGATTTGCAATTCAAAATTCTTTGAATTTGAAAATATACAATGAAATGCTATAATTTTAAAGATATATAAATAAAAATTCTTAAATTTGGAGGATTTCGATGATTTTGGAAATGAAAAGTCAAGTTTGCAATGCTAAATGTTCCAATTAGAAGAAGATTCAAATGTAAAGCATCACAATTACAGAATTTCTATTTGTAAAACTCAAAACTTGCAAAATTTTTAATGGCTGAGTGTCAAAATTAAAAACTCGTTGATTTTAAAGATTTACAATTCAAAGTTCTACAATTTTGAAGAGTTACAATTGAAAACTCTTGAACTTTAAAGATGTATAGATTAATAAAAAATCTTAAATTTGGATGATTTTAGAAATCAAAAGTCAAGTTGTCAGTTCTAAATCTTCCAAATCGATGACATTTCAAATGTAAATCATCAAAATCACAACTTTCTAATTGTTAAACTTAAAACTGGCATAATTGTTACTTGTACATTTTCAAAATAAAAAACTTTTCAATTTTAAACATTCGTAATTCAAAGTTATAAAATGTTGAGGAGTTATTTGAAGTTCAAGATACTTCAAGTTACTTGAGTCAGTGACTAAAAATCTAACAAGTTAGTAAATGATGCTAAGGTGAGATAAAAATGATTGTTATGTCGATCTAACATGATGAGAATTTGATATTTCAATTCAAACTAAAGAATTTCCATTCAATCACAACAACTTCAAGTGGAAACAGAATTTTATAAAATGTCAAATTTTTCAGGTACCTGAAATATGTTAATTGAAGAGCCAATTGGATGTAAGCGTCTGGGCTGATTTTGCAAGATTTGACGAATTCCTTCGAGTAATCTTCGAACCAGAGGATGCAAATGTCCAGATCTTCGACCAATCTAGACAGGTAAAATAATTATTTTATTCCTGAGGTTTTTTTTTCTATCGTTTTAACAAATACATCCATAAACGTAGTGTAAAAAAAATTTATAAATTGGCTTGAGAAAAAACCCAGTAGATAAAGTTGTGTTTAGTCAGCCAACGAGTTCACTTTTCTGGTTGTGCGCTCTTAACATTTTTTTTTGTTTGGAATGTAGAAATCAAAGCGCAGGGCTCGGATCATGCGACTTTTTCGACTTTTTTTTTAAATGCGACTTTTTACGACTTTTTGAAGAGAAATGGGACTCAGCGACTTTTTTCCGTTTTTGTCAGACGTTTACTGTATTTAGTTTCAATTTTAATCACAATGAAACTTTTTAAATTGAAATTAAAAACTAGAGAAAGTTGTACTTTTGTTGGTTGGACATATATTCAAGTCTAAAACGTTTAAAGTCGATTAATTTCAAATTCCCTTTTTCCCCTATTTACAAGAAACTTCCTCCTTTTCTTGTCTTTTCGCTCAAATTCTAACTGAATTAATAGAACCCAATGAGACAATCGAACGTTTATTATGAACAATTATTCGTCGCAAGTTAATTATTTTTGGTTGAAAATTCGACTATTTGGTTCAAATTTAATTATTTTGTTGAAAATTCATCTTTTTGGTCGAAACTTTAACTGTTTTTTTGAACATTCGTCTTTTTGGATAGAAAATTCATAATTTTTGTTTGAAAATTTCGCATTTATGGCAGAAAATTCATTTTTTGAAATTGAAAATTCACCTTGGTTAAAAATGATCTTTTTGGTTGAAAATTTAACTGCCTTCTGAAAAACTCGTCTTTTTGGCATGGAAATTTAACCATTTGGTTAAAAATTCATCTATTTTTTTGAAAATTTGTCACTTTGGGTTGTAAATTTCAAAATGCCTTTTTGGATAGAAAATTCATCCTTTTCAATTGAAATTTCCTCTTTGATTGCAGAAAAATCATCTTGTTTGTTTGGAAACTAAATTTTTTGTTGAAAACGTAACTATCTACTAAAAAATTTTCCGTTTTGGTATGAATTCAACCGTTAGGTTAAAAATGCATCTATTTTGTTTAAAATTCGTCTCTTTTGATTGAAAGTCCAAATATTTGTATGTAAATGCAACTTTTGAGCGGAATAAGTTTTTTTTCGAAAATTCAACTATTTGGATAAAATCTCATCTTTTTTGGTTAGAAACAATCGATTTGTTGAAAATTCAACTTTTTCATGCCGATAATTCAATTTTAATCTAAAAAATTCGTCTTTTTGGACTGAAAATTAAACTATTTAGTTGAAATCAATTGTTTTTGGCTGATGTTAAATCTCTTTTATTTGAAAATTCGATTATTTGGTTGAAAATTCACCCGTGTGGATTGAGAATTCATCTTTTAAGGTGGAAAAGTAATCTTTTTTTGGTTGAAAATTAATTTTTGGTTGAAAATTCAACTGTCTTACAAAGAATTTTTTTTCTACATTTTTTTTAATTCAACTATTTGGTTGAAAAATTCATCTTTCTTCCATTCGACTTTTTAACTTGAAAAATTAACTCTTGTGTTTAAAAGTCATCTCTTTTGGTTGAAAATTCTACTACTTTGTTGAAAATTCAATATATTTCGACTTGAAATCTTAGGAAGTTAAAGCGTTTTATATCAAATTCAATATTGTAAATACAATCAGAAAACTTTTTGGATGAATCAACAAAATTTTTGCAGGTTCAACCATACAATATGGTTATGATGTGGACAATAAAATATTTGGTTGATCCAATTCAATTTTTTGGTTGCTTTAACCAAATATTTTGGTAGATGAAGTATTTAGTTAATTCAAAAAAAAAAAAATCTGCCCGCTTCGCGGGCACATTCTCATCGCGCGCTTTACGCGCGGCTCGCTTCGCTCGCAAGTTTCAGCGCGCCTAGGGCGCGCACCTGTTGGATCTCGCGCTTCGCGCTCGATTAGGTATTCACCTCGCGCTTCGCGCTCGATTATATGTTTATCTCGCGCTTCGCGCTCGATAATGCATTCACCTCGCGCTGCGCGCTCGGACACATTTGTCGCCTAGGTTTTCACACTTCGTGTGCTCGCTATTGCGCGCTTCGCAGGCTAATACTCTCTTAGTAAGCTTCATCGTTATGACCTGCTTTTGGTTTAATTATGTCAGTTTTACATAAAAATAAGAACTAATTTACTTAAGGTTCTATCGACCTTAAGGAACACATTCTCATCACGACACTCGCGCTTCGCGCTCGATATTTGGTATGATCATCATGTGAACCTCGCGCTTCACGCTCGTTTCTGTTCATCGTATAATAGAAACCCAAAAGTTTGAGCGCGCTTGCTGCGCGCAATTTGGTCGTCGCGCTTCGCAACAACCATATGTTCAATGTTCTTCAGATAAAAATAACTAAAGTTGTATTTGATTTAAAACGAAGAAGGTAATTCCTTTACTTCAGCGTATATTTCCGTATCTTTATAATAAATCCTACAATCAGAAAGATTTTTTTCCAACTATCTGAAAAGGGGAGAAAAAAAGTATTTAAGTCGTTTTTGGAACATATATCTTGCTTTTTCATTCATAATCAAACCGACCCCTTGACTACCATGTGATTCCCTATCTACTCCTGACCATATTTCAAAACCTCAATCAAAGTTTCAGTCCATTCCGAGGCTACTTTATTGTTTGTATTATTCATGTTTAGATTGTACACCCAACTACCACCTTTATGCGCGAAATTTGCTGTGCGAGTCGAAATCATGCCCAAGTTAAGTAGTGATTCGTCGTATAGTGGAGAGTCCAGTTCTTACGTCAGTCCCACCAAAACTTCTGTTACGGGGGGAGGGGGGGGGGAGGCGAGGACAAGGAATGGAAACCGAGAGAGTCGCAATTGCTTGATGTTTTATACTGAGAAGGTCACCAGCCTTCAGCAGCGTTGTATTAGATAGGAGTTCATATGTTTCCATCTGCGCATTCCCGGCCCACCTCTAAACGAGGAACCAATTACTCTTTTTTTACTACGCGTAAACGGTAGTTTATCTGAAGAGTTTTCGATCCGCGATGGCCTGAAACAGGGCGATGCACTTTCGTGCGTCCTTTTTAACTTAGTTTTAGAATACGTGGTTAGGCAAGTGCAGGCGAATCCGACCGGTGCTACCCTCAATGGGGTAATACAAATTCTTGGATATGCGGATGATCTCGACGTACTAGGGGATGATAAAGAAACGGTAGCTAAAAATGCAGAAATCTTGATCGCAAAAGCCAAAGAGATTGGCTTGGAAGTTAGCGAATCGAAGACAAAATATATGACCGTCGTCAGGTCCGGACAAAGTAATCAAGACGGGGATCTAATGGCCGGAAATATGAAATTCGAAAGGGTTAACGAGTTTAAATACCTCGGGTCTATTATAACTAGCGAAAATAAGATTAAAACGGAAATCAATGCGCGGCTACACGCTGGCAATGGGTGCTATTATGCAGCAAACACGCTACTAAAATCGCGATCGCTATCTAGAAACATCAAAGTAAGAATTTACAAAACGATAATAATGCCGGTCGTCATGTACGGGTGTGAAACGTGGGCGCTGACGAAAGGAGAAGAGAATAGGTTTAGAGTTTTCGAGAATAAAGTACTTAGAAAAATCTATGGTCCAAAAAGGGACGAAGAGACCGGCGAGTGGAGAAAACTGCATAATGATGAGCTGCACGCTCTCTACGGGTCAGCAAATATTAATAGAGTAATGAAAGCGCGTAAATTAAGATGGGCGGGGCATGTAGCAAGAATGGGCAATGAAAGAACAGTGGCGCAAGTTTTAAGAGGGAGACCGACTGGTAAGAGACCCCTAGGCAGACCGAGAAACAGATGGGAGAAAAATGTAAGGGATGATCTAAAAGAACTAGGACATGATTACTTAAACTGGATGGAGAATGCACAAGATAGAGATGTGTGGCGGTCTCGGGTAGATGAGGCAATGAACTTTCGAGTTCGAACTGCTAATCTATAATAATAATATATATATTCATTTCATCTATTTGGAACATAGTTCTTGAAATATAAATGTAATAGTCGAATTTTTTCACATAAATTATTTTAGTAAACAAAGAGTTACTTTTCGCTTTTTTGGGGGGATTTTGAAAATGCTGTAACTCGGACAATTTTCTTTTTATCAAAAAAAGTCGTAAGGATAAATTGTTTAGATTTTCGAGCACTATAAGCTCCCGCACATATAATTTTGAAATTTGGAAAAAAGTGGTCTAAAAATTTTTAAAAATGCTCTAACTTTTTGAATTTTCATAAAAAATGGCTGGTTAACGAACTCGATTCCTCTTTTTGCCCCCTGAAACTGTGTGCCAAAGCACAATCTAATCCGATTAGTCTTTCAAAAGTTATCCGATATACAGACGACGACGACGACGACAACGACAACGACAACGACAACGACAGACAGACAGACACCGACGTAAAAACCATTTTTTCTGACTCAGGGGGCCTCAAAACGTCGACATTTGATGGAATCCGCGAAAGTCATTTTTCACATAAAACCAATACTTTCTCATTATGATGAGAATGTAATAAAAGTTAGATTTTCAGTCAGAATAAATTGTTTGAATTATTATTATATTTTATTGTTTCAATCGTTATAAATAGTATCGAGAACATAAAAACAATGAAATATTGTGAAAAAACACACCCGAGATGAAAAATAAAGTAAATAAGCAAAGTTTTGATGAGAATGTGCCCGCTTATCGGGCCGATTTTTTCACTGTTAATGTTATTTTTTACGAATAAAACAAAAACTACACATCCTATCAAAAAGTGACCCATGAGAAATGTGTAGATCTTTTTTGAATGCACAATTTTAGTCTAGTCATGATTTGTCGTATCTTGCATAGTTTGACCGTGAAATTGATTTTTTTGATTTTTCATTATTTCTTGTGCAAAAAAAATATGAATTTTCGATTTTTCAAGAAAATTCAAAAAGTCGTTATGATAATCTTGTAGGACGTGCGAAAAAAAAACACTTTTCCTATCTTGACTTTTTTTCGTATCGTGCGTTGTTTGGCTGAAAATGTTACTTTTCGCTTTTTTGGGGGGATGTTGAAAATGCTGTAACTCGGACAATTTTCTTTTTATCAAAAAAAGTCGTAAGAATAAATTGTTTAGATTTTCGAGGACTATAAGATCCCGCACATATAATTTTGAAATTTGGAAAAAAGTGGTCTAAAAATTTTTGAAAATGCTCTAACTTTTTGAATTTTCATACAAAATAGCTGGTTAACGAACTCGATTCCTCTTTTTGCCCCCTGAAACTGTGTGCCAAAGCACAATCTAATCCGATTAGTCTTTCAAAAGTTATCCGATATACAGACGACGACGACGACGACAACGACAGACAGACAGACAGACACCGACGTAAAAACCATTTTTTCTGACTCAGGGGGCCTCAAAACGTCGACATTTGATCGAATCCGCGAAAGTCATTTTACACATAAAACCAATACTTTCTCATTATGATGAGAATGTAATAAGAGTTAGATTTTCAGTCAGAATAAATTGTTTGAATTATTATTATATTTTATTATATTTTATTGTTTTAATCGTTAGAAATAGTATTGAGAACATTAAAACAATGAAATATTGTGAAAAAACACACCCGAGATGAAAAATAAAGTAAATAGTTTTGATGAGAATGTGCCCGCTTATCGGGCCGATTTTTTCACTGTTAATGTTATTTTTTACGAATAAAACAAAAACTACACATCCTATCAAAAAGTGATCCCTAAGAAATTTGTAGATCTTTTTTGAATGCACAATATTAGTCTAGTCATGATTTTTCGTATCTTGCATAGTTTGACCGTAAAATTAATTTTTTTGATTTTTCATTATTTCTTGTGCAATAAAAATATGAATTTTCGATTTTTCAAGAAAATTGAAAAAGTCGTCATGATAATCTTGTAGGACGTGCGAAAAGAAACACTTTTCCTATCTTGACTTTTTTTCGTATCGTGCGTTGTTTGGCCGAAAATGTTATTTTTCGTTTTTTTGGGGGGATTTTGAAAATGCTGTAACTCGGACAATTTTCTTTTTATCAAAAAAAGTCGTGAGGATAAATTGATTGAATTTTCGAGTACTATAAGCGGCCTCACATATAATTTTCAAATTTGGCAAAAAATGGTCTAAAATTTTTTGAAAATGCTCTAACTTTCTGAATTTTCATCCAAAATGGCTGGTTAACGAACTCGATTCCTCTTTTTGCCCCCTGAAACCG
Organism: Andricus curvator; assembly: GCA_932195095.1. NCBI lineage: Eukaryota > Metazoa > Arthropoda > Insecta > Hymenoptera > Cynipidae > Andricus > Andricus curvator. The sequence continues at coordinate 818,318 of CAKNYM010052989.1, forward strand.
TCTTCCAAAGCACAATCCAATACGATTAGTCTTTCAAAAGTTATCCGATATACAGATGACGACGACAACGACAACGACAACGACAACGACAACGACAACGACAACGAC